>UESW01004043.1:1283226-1320369 GCA_900491605.1 Calamus simplicifolius
CAAACTGAGGAGGGCAACACAGGCAGAGGCATTCGACACTATGTTCATCGCTGCATTGCAGGTAAAGTCCGATTTGTGTTCCCTTTCTGATTATTAAACTTAAACACTGACTGAGGGTGTTTTGCAGACGGCCAATGGTCTCTTCGTGCTACGCGAAGGCTTAGATAGGGCCGAGTCTCGGAATGCTAGCCTAGATCAAGAGTTGGTGGATACAAGGGCTCGGGAATCGAAGGCATTGCATGACCTTCAGGTCATGCGGGAAGACTATCGGACTTGGAGAGGGAGGGCAGAAAAGGAACTGCAGAGTTTGGATGCCCAGCTGTGTGAGGTCCGGGCAAGGTTGCTGCCAATGGAAGAAAAGTTAAAAGAAACTTCCCTCAGGCTGGAGCACACGGAGAATCGGGCAGATAGCGCGGAGGCCACCGCTCGTGATGCCATGGAGAAACTGGTTTTAGCCAAGAAGGACACCAAAAATGCTCTCGATAAAGCTGCAGCAGCAATGGTGGAGGCTCAGAAGAAGATGGCCACAATCGAGACCGAAGCTCGGGAGAAGATAGCTGTGGCTGAGACCAAAGCTCAGGAGAGAGTGGCCATAGCCGAAGCTAAAGCCAGGGACGCTATCAAGGAATACAAGGGCTCCCCAGATTTTGAAGCGGAATTTCAGGAAGCTGCCCTAGATGCTTTTGTTGAAGGTTTTGAGAAATGCAAGCGGATATTGGCCCGTCAGTTCAACTTAAAGGACCTTGAACGTTTTCGACCCGTGGATGACGAAGGAGTTTCCGATATGGAGGTCGAAGACGTGGTGAGTGGAGCAGTGGCAACTGAGACTCTCGCTGTAGAAAAGCCTCCTGCCGAGGAGCCGACTGCCAATCCTGATGCAGAGGAAGAGCATTCAAAGACTTGATCGAGGGTGTTGAGCTTTATTTTATTTTTTTTAGATTCGGTCCTATTTAAGGACCTTTTTGTTGTGAGAATCTATCAGCTGTCAAGATTTCGCAGCAGATTAACTTTAGATGAATGGATGTTACTCTTTGTTGATTTAGTATCATTTAATATTTCCTCTACTTAAATCTTGGCTCCTATTTGTGGATTATGGCAATGGTGCTATTCGGTTTAGATGGCTCGCTGGTACTCAATTATCCTCGAGGCACAACTCAAAGTTATCCTAACCATGGATTTGTACTTTCTTAGGAATGAGTTATACTTGGACCGTAGGGCCATCGAGCCATGCAGACTCTAGGGGCCGCCTAGGACCGGAGGCCGCTCAGGACTGAGGGCCGTCTATCTTAATTCAAGTCCTTGAGTCAAGGACTTGAACCTCCTCAGGGGTGAGTTACACCGGCCTGAGGGTGTCCTTTGGTCAGTAGGGTCGTCGAGCCGTCCATCTCCGCTCGAGGCCGCTTGAGTCAAGGACTTGAACCTCCTCAGGGGTGAGTTACACCGGCCTGGGGGTGTCCTTTGGACAGTAGGGCCGTCGAGCCATCCATCTCCGCTCGAGGCCGCTTGAGTCAAGGACTTGAACCTCCTCAGGGGTGAGTTACACCGGCCTGGGGGTGTCCTTTGGACAGTAGGGCCGTCGAGCCGTCCATCTCCGCTCGAGGCCGCTTGAGTCAAGGACTTGAACCTCCTCAGGGGTGAGTTACACCGGCCTGGGGGTGTCCTTTGGACAGTAGGGCCGTCGAGCCGTCCATCTCCGCTCGAGGCCGCTTGAGTCAAGGACTTGAACCTCTCAGGGGTGAGTTACACCGGCCTGGGGGTGTCCTTTGGACAGTAGGGCCGTCGAGCCGTCCATCTCCGCTCGAGGCCGCTTGAGTCAAGGACTTGAACCTCCTCAGGGGTGAGTTACACCGGCCTAGGGGTGTCCTTTGGACAGTAGGGCCGTCGAGCCGTCCATCTCCGCTCGAGGTCGCTTGAGTCAAGGACTTGAACCTCCTCAGGGGTGAGTTACACCGGCCTGGGGGTGTCCTTTGGACAGTAGGGCCATCGAGCCGTCCATCTCCGCTCGAGGCCGCTTGAGTCAAGGACTTGAACCTCCTCAGGGGTGAGTTACACCGGCCTGGGGGTGTCCTTTGGACAGTAGGGCCGTCGCAAAGAATTATCTGAAAATCCACATTCAAATGCATAGGATTATCTAATATTTGAATAAAAACATTACATTACTGGTAATACGGCCGGAGGTTGTCTGCATTCCATGTTCGAGGGATTAGCTGTCCGCTTAAGTCTTCAAGCCGATAGGCTCCACGGTGAAGGACTTCTCCTACCCGATAGGGCCCTTCCCAGTTAGGAGACAATTTGCCCCCTTCCGCTGGTTTGGATACCGAAGCTTTCCTCAGAACCAAATCTCCTTGACGGAAACTCTTCGAGCGGACGCGGGAATTATAGTACCTCGCTACTTGTTGCTGGTATGCCGCCATTTTAATTCGAGCCCGATCTCTTGCCTCGTCGATGAGGTCGAGATTGGCTCTCAGATTAGGAAGGTTGTCCGCTTCGTTGTAAGTTTCCACTCGGCTACTAGGTAGGCCAATTTCCACGGGAATAACGGCTTCGGAACCAAAGACCAAATTGAAGGGTGTCTCTCCCGTTGGTGTTCTGGGAGTTGTGTGATATGCCCAAAGTACATTCGGGAGCTCTTCTACCCACCTTCCTTTGGACGTATCTAATCTGGTCCTCAACCCCCGCAATATCATGCGGTTTGTAACTTCAGCTTCTCCGTTAGATTGTGGATGGCCGACGGAGGTGAATCGTTGCACGATACCAAGATCAGTACAGAAAGTCCGAAAGGCGTTGTTGTCAAACTGTCGGCCATTGTCAGTGATAAGGGTGTGCGGAATGCCGTATCGACAAATATGGCTTTCCAGAAAAAGGTTTTGACCTTGGCCTCAGTGATTTTGGCAAGTGCTTCAGCTTCGACCCATTTAGTGAAATAATCAATGGCTACTAGTAGAAATTTGCGCTGTCCTGTTGCAGGTGGGAAAGGGCCGAGGATATCCATACCCCACTGAGCGAAGGGCCAGGGAGAAGAAAGAGAATTCAGCTGAGAAGACGGTTGCCGTTGAATGTTGGCGTACCGTTGGCATGAATCACATCTTTTTACTAATTCTGCTGCATCCTCTTGCATGGTGAGCCAGTAGTATCCTTGTCGGAGAGCTTTGCGTGCTAAAGATCGTCCTCCAGAATGATTCCCACAGATGCCTTCATGAATTTCTCTAAGGACATAATCCGCATCTACCGAACTAACACATTTGAGGAGGGGCTGAGAGAAGGATTTTTTATAAAGTTGACCTTCTAGTAGCACAAATTTGGAAGCCCTCCGTTTAAGCAGCTTAGCTTCTTCACGATCAACTGGAAGAACGCCGTCTTTTAGATACCGGATATAAGATTCCATCCAGGCTTCTTTTTGGATAATGGGCAGAGCTTCTTCAGTAGCTCGATGCTAGGTGTCTCCAGATACTCGATGTAGGTCTTACCCATGGCACTATCCATCGAGGTAGCTAGTCGGGCTAACATGTCGGCCCTAGCATTTTCACCTCTGGGTATATAACTAATAGCAAAGTGATCCAATAAGGGAATTAATGATTTAACTTTATTCAGATATTGAAACATGATAGGGTCACGAGCCTCATACTCTCCTGATACTTGGGCGGAAACGAGCTGTGAGTCGGTGAAGACCCGAAGACTTCTGATTCCCATTCCATGTGCTAGTTTGATTCCGGTCAGCAAAGCCTCATATTCAGCTTGATTATTGGTGGCTTCAAAGAGGAAACGAAGAGCATATTCCAGTACCGTGCCCTCCGGGCTAGCAAGAATGAGCCCAGCTCCGCTACCCTGTGAATTAGAGGCTCCATCAACATGGAGGACCCATGCTTCATGATCCGTCTTCTCATTATCTGACAGAATTCGGGGAAGTTCTTCTTGAGGCTGTTCAGACCAGGTGCATTCTACTAGAAAATCAGCCAAAACCTGAGATTTCAAAGATGCTCTAGGTTGAAATGATAAGTCGAATTCTGCTAACTTGATCGCCCATTTGGCTAATCGGCCAGAAGTGTCTGGTCGTGATAAAATAGCTCTGAGAGGTTGATCAGTGAGAACGACTATGGGATGGGCTTGGAAGTAGGGTCTGAGTCGGCGAGCAGAAACAAATAAAGCGAAGATGACCTTCTCCATTTTGGAGTACCTTTCTTCTGCACCGTGAAGCACCTTGCTGGTATAATATATAGGTCGTTGAACGGCGTGATCGCCAATACGCACCAGGACAGAACTAACGGCCTCTGAAGAAGCCGCAAGATATAGAAAGAGCCTCTCCCCTTGCTCCGGTTTGGATAACAGGGGAGGTGTGGACAAGAACTCCTTAAGCTCTTCAAAAGCTTGTTGACAGTCTTCTGTCCACTCGAAGCCATCTGCCTTACGCAAGACCTTAAAGAAAGGTAAACATCTCTCGGCTGATCTGGATAAGAATCGGCTTAATGCTGCTATCTTTCTAGTGAGTTGTTGTACTTCTTTCTTACACATAGGCCGTCTCATATTGAGGATGGCTTGAATTTTCTCTGGATTTGCTTCAATCCCTCGCCGTGTGACTAAGAAACCCAAGAATTTGCCTGCAGTGACTCCAAATGCACATTTGCGTGGGTTGAGTTTTATTCTATGAAGCCGAAGGTTGTGGAAAGTTTCCCGCAAATCAGCGACATGGTCAGTGATGTGGGTGCTTTTTGTCAGCATATCATCCACATATACTTCCATGTTGCGGCCGAGCTGATCCTTGAAGACTTTGTTCATCAACCTCTGATATGTAGCTCCTGCATTCTTCAACCCGAAGGGCATTACCTTGTAACAATAAATACCTTTCTCGGTGATGAAAGAAGTATGCTCTTCATCTAGGAGGTCTAATTTTATCTGATTGTACCCTGAGAAAGCATCCATGAAGCTAAGAAGTTCATAGCCAGCAGTTGAATCTATTAACTGGTCGATCCGGGGTAGCGGAAAACTGTCTTTAGGACAAGCTTTGTTCAGATCAGTGTAATCAATGCATATTCTCCATCCTCCGCTGGCTTTCCGGACCATAACTACATTGGCCAACCAATCGGGATATCGGGCTTCTCGGATATGACCGGCCATAAGCAATTTGTCCACCTCTTCGTCAATAGCCTTCTGCCGCTCAGGAGCAAAGCTTCGTTTCTTCTGCGAACAGGATGGCAGTTCGGGTCAATATTGAGCTGATGAGTAATCACCTCCGGAGGGATCCCGATCATATCCGTTGCCCTCCAAGTGAAGACATCTGCATTCATTGATAAGAAAACTAGGAGCTGGTCCCGGACCTCAGGGGGGAGGAGTTCACCAATCTGCACGATCTTAGTGTGATCATCCCCCAGAGGATAAGATATTAGAAGCTCCGCTGGTTCTCCTCTCCGCTCAACTTCTCCGGGGTCAAACGACTCAGCGACTGGAGGAATGTTGGCCATTTGAGGACTAGGAGCTAGATGATAGCAAGGTCTGACCGAATTCACCTCTCCGTACATTACACCAATTCCTTGCTTGGCGGGGAACTGTACCAGTAAGCGTTTAGTAGATATGACTGCATCTACATATTCAAGCCCGGACGGCGAGAATGGCGTTGTAAGCCAGAGGGACCCGAACCACCAGAAAGTCCATCATGACCGTGCTTTGACACGGCGGCGATCCCGCTGTAGCTGGCAACGTAACCTCGCCCTCCACTCGGATGGAATCTCTGGTGAAGCCAACTAGAGGAGCGGCTACGGGCCGAAGAGAGTCCAGAGAAAGATTCATCCGAAGAAATGCATCATAAGTAAGTACATTAGCGGAGCTCCCGCTATCGATTAAGATTCTTTTTACAGGATGCCTAGCAATCATCATTGAGACGACGACGCTATCATCTTTTACAATATTATTGCCCGCTATATCTCCCCCAGAAGGGATTACATCATCTAACCCCTCACCCCCTCTCAATCTCTTAGAAGATGAAATTTCTCCGCGAGAAATCATACCTACCATCCTCTCCGTTGGGGGATTATCAATGCTGGCCTGAACGGGAGGGGGCCCCATCAAAGCTGGTACAGGAGGAGCTTCCTTCTTCTGGATGTATTGCCCAAGGTATCTTTCTGAATTAGCTCTTCAATGGCCTGCTTCAAGTTTCGACATTCTTCAGTGTCATGGCCATAATCCCTATGGAAACGGAATAGCGGCTTCTATCGCGGGCAGTGCCCTTCTTCAATGGAGGCGGACGCCGTAAATAGGGCTCGTTTTCGATTTCCATAAGGATATGAGTTCGAGGTGCTAAGAGGGGTGTAAGATGGTCCTCCCTGGGAGCTTGATTCTTGCGGCGATCAGTTGGTCGGCGCAAAGGTTCTGGCTTCTTAAAAGGAGGTTCGTCCAACTCCGGTCGAGTAGATCTCTTGCTAGTTCTTCCTTGTGTACCTCTCCTGGATGAGTCAGCTTCGTCGGCGCGGATGTACTTCTGCGCTCGACTCAAGAGATCAGCATAAGAAGAAGGAGGTCTTTTGTCTAAAGAGTAGGTAAAACGAGAGGGTCGGAGCCCCCGTTTTAGAGCCAGAGTGGCTATAGCATCTTCAAGATGATAGACTTCTAGGGCCGCTACTTTGAAGCGGGTTATAAAATCTTTTAAAGATTCTCCTTCCTGCTGCTGCACGGAGAATAAACTGTCTGCAACTCGCGGAATTTTTCAACAAGCGTCGAAATGAGCCAGAAAAGACCTTTCTAATTGCCGAAAAGAGTTAATACTGTGCGAGGGCAGATGAGAATACCAGACCCGGGCCGCCTTTCAAAGGGTGGCCGGAAAGGCCACGCATAAAAGAGCATCCGGCGCCCCCTGGACTTGCATGATGACCTTATAGCTCTCCAAATGATCTAGGGGATCAGTGGTGCCATCATAAGGGTCCAGCTGAGGAAATCGGAACCTTTTTGGAATGGGCTCCTCCATAATCCGTCGGGTGAGAGGGGGGCGCGCCAATCTGTTGATGCCGGATCACCAGATTTTTTGTTTTATGGTTTTCAGGATCTCTTTTTTAGAAGGAAGAAGCAGCCACCCTCCCCTTCTCCTTCCTCCCTTTTATCCTTTTTCTCTTGAACGTGTTATTATTATTATTTTCTTTTGTTGTTTTAATTTTAGAAATCCACGTGTAGGATAAGTGTTCATTTTGCATTACGTGGTCATTCGGTGATAATACTTAATAAGGATATTAAGAAACTTGCTCATGAAGACATCATTTTCATGATGATCTTGATTACCCCAAGGAATGTCAGGGATAGTGGAGACGTCAGAGTGAGGGAAAAGGGATTTGGCTCTAAAATAGAGGTTCAATGTCTCCTTTTGGTGTTTGTCTTATGCGAACCATTTAAGGCGTGATGATGTTTAGTATTTCTTAATTTCCGTTCCAAATATGACGGTTTATCTCGTTTAATGGTTCTGACGTGGAGATTATCCTTGAACCGCCTAGGACCGGAGTCCGCCTAGACTCTGGAGGCCGCCCAAGACTGGGGCCGCCTAGGACTGGGGGCCGTCCAGGCTCTAGAGGCCGCCTAGGCTCTGGAGGCCGCCCAAGACTGGGGGCCGCCCAGGACTGGGGGCCGTCCAGGCTTTAGGGGCCGCCTAGACTCTGGAGGCCGCCCAAGACTGGGGGCCGCCCAGGATTGGGGGCCGTCTAGGCTCTAGGGGCCGCCTAGACTGGGGGCCGCCCAGACTCTGGAGACCGCCCAAGACTGGGGGCCGCCCAGGACTGGGGGCCGCCCAAGACTGGGGCCGCCCAGGACTAGGGGCCGTCCAGGCTCTAGGGGCCGCCTAGACTCTGGAGGCCGCCCAAGACTGGGGGCCGCCCAGGACTGGGGGCCGCCGCCCAGGACTGGGGGCCGTCCAGGATCTAGGGGCCGCTTAGACTCTGGAGGCCGCCCAAGACTGGGGCCGCCCAGGACTGGGGGCCGTCCAGGCTCTAGGGGCCGCCTAGACTCTGGAGGCCGCCCAAGACTGGGGCCGCCCAGGACTGGAGGCCGTCCAGGCTCTAGAGGCCGCCTAGGCTCTGGAGGCCGCCCAAGACTGGGGGCCGCCCAGGACTGGGGGCCGCCCAGGACTGGGGGCCGCCGCCCAGGACTGGGGGCCGTCCAGGCTCTAGGGGCCGCCTAGACTCTGGAGGCCGCCCAAGACTGGGGCCGCCCAGACTCTGGGGGCCGCCTAGGACCGGAGTCCGCCTAGACTCTGGAGGCCGCCTAGCTGTCTTTTATTTATTTAGTTTAACTATTTTGCTCATTATCCATATCAGTATCATCAATCTTTGGCAGTAGAAAATATGGTAGTATCATCAACAATGACCGTGCTTTAAGGTTCGTGCCGGTAGATGCTCTGGTGGTGGTTTTGCTGTCTGCTTTAAGATTCGAGCTTGCGACTAGGAGGAGCTCGTTCTTCGGCGATCGTCATTGGTTTTTGATCTTCTCTCGGCGGTTGATGGGTTCGGCATCGAATGCCACTCCGTTGGCCTCAGATGCGGGCAAGGCGGAGGGAATGCCAAGGAATCGGCCTCTTAGTAGCCGGTTTGAATGGGTATCATCTTCTCCATCTTGGCGACTGTTTCTACTCTTGAACGGCAATTCCCTGACGTGGTCCAGGTCCCTCTTCAAGTTCTGGAGGAGGAAACAACCGAATGGGGGATTAAGGCTGTTATTGCGAGAAGTCTCTCGCATTGGGTCCCGCCAGAGGCCATAGTTGGGAACTCCGACGAGCGGGAGCTACTGGGTCGATAGAACCAATTTGCCTGGCTCATCGCCATTATCTGCTCCGGTTCTCTAACCCCTCTGCGAAGCTGATGGCATTGGGTAATCCGTGGATTGCCAATGGCCAGGTGATAGCCATGGAGGACTGGCGGCCTCAGTTTGTTCCTACTAAAGCTTCCCTTTCATCTGCTCTCCTCTGGATCCAACTTCCTTCCCTTCCTTTGGAGTTCTGGTCGGAGGCTATTTTGAGCTCCATCCTTGCTGTCGCTGGAAGCTTCGTGTTCCTTGACTCTGCTACCAGGGAGAGGAAGAGAGGAGGCTATGCCCGTGCTTGTGTTAGGGTCGATCTGGGGAAGCCTCTGCGTCCGGGTGTGAGGGTCAGAGGCACTGGATCCCCGTTCTGGCAGTCGTTTGTCTATGAGCATATTGAGGGTGTCTGCGTCTCTTGTGGTTCTCTGCATCAAGCCGAGGGAGGTTGCTCTGCTCCAGAGAAGACCCCTGATTTGGCGACTCCTCTATTCGGGCCTTGGATGGCCACTGTCCGGCGTCGGAGACTCCCCCATGTGCAGAATTTGGATCATTCTATTAAGCTTCATCAGCCTGCACAAAAGGTCCAGGGGGCTGCCTCATCTCCATCTGGCATGACTGAAGGGTGGCAGATTCCGAAGAAATCATCTCGGAGGAAGTCGGGGGCCTCTGTTGCTGTGAATGTGGAAGCTAAGGGGAGCTGCTCCGATGTTTTCTCTGTGGGAGGCACTGGGAATCATGGGTTGTCTGATGGCATGGCTGAGAAGCCTACGTGTGCCGGTCACTGTTCCCTGTGCCGATTCAGACCGAAGGCTCTGGGCTACCTAATTCCACTTTGAAGTCAAAGGCTATTAACACTTATGTTAATCCTTTTGCCCTCTTGGGCTCTGACAAGTGGGCGGGGAGGCCGAAATCCCGAAGGAAGCTAATCCGGGGCCTCTGAAGCGGGCTCGGCCCGGTGATTATAGTGCCCCTAGAGTTGGACCCAAAGCAACAAAAGGAAAAGGGAAACTCTATGAGGGTGGCAATCATGATATGCAATCCACCTTCACTTTTTCAGCATCGCTGGAGGTGCCGAAGGGAAAGGGGACTCGGGATGGTCAGGGGTCTATGCTGATCAATGCTCCGAAAGTTCATTCCCTAGGTGTCTGCACTAAGGCTTCTCAGCTGACATCCTCGGAGTTATGCTCCTACGATTTTGTGGTCGGTTTGCTTAAGAAGGCTATTCAAATTGAGGCGGCCGGTGTAGCTATGGGCAGTCAGATCAGGGGACTCCGGCTGGTGGCCCTCTTGCTAGTGGTCCTATTGATACTGAGATGATAGGGGATCGGTGGCCCCCCTCCCTTCTAAATGAAGATTATTATATGGAATGTGAGAGGAGCTTTGAAACCTTCATTTCACTCCTCGTTTGGGAGGCTTATGCAGCTTCATAAATGTGATATATGTGTATTGTTGGAGACTCATTTGTCTGGTCAGAGTTTGGCTTCTGTTAGGCGTCAGATATCCAGATCGTGGTCTTCTTATGCTATTGAGTCTGATGGACTTTTTGGAGGAATCCTGGCCTTATGGTGTGCTGCTGATATTAGAGTGGAGGGCTTTCACCACTATGGGCAGCAGGTTGCTCTGGTCATTACTGAAGGAATGTCGACCCCCTGCTTCTGTCTGGTATTTATGCTAGTATTAATTTTTGGGTTCGCCATGTCCTATGGAATGAGGTTTTGTCCTTGCTTTCCCAAGGTATCCCTTCCCTGGTTGCTGGGGATTTTAATTGTATTGTGGGTGCCAATGAAAAGAGAGGTGGTAGGCGGTTTGTCGAATCTCCGGCCATATCCGAATTCCGCTCTTTCATTGCCTCCGCTAATATTTTGGACTTGGGCTTCCAGGGAGCGCAGTTCACTTGGTGCAATAACCATCAGGGTTCTGCTAGAGTTTGGGAAAGATTGGATAGGGCTTTGGCTACTGCTAAATGGCTTTAGCTATTCCTCTCTACCATTGTTTCTCATTTGTCCAGGATTGCCTCTGATCACTGCCCTATTCTTATCACTACTGAGGTGGATGTTCAGCATAGGGGTCAATTTAAATTTGAGAAATTTTGGACTTCTTACTATGCTGCCAGATCCCTAATTTCTCAGGTGTGGCGGCTTCCTGTCAGAGGTAATGCAACTTATCGTCTATCTCGACGTCTAGAGCTTGTTAGGCGTAGACTTACCAGATGGAATAGGGAGGAGTTTGGTGACATTTTTAGGCAAATTGAGGAGGAGTTTGTTATTGACTCTCTTCAGGCCAAGGAAGATCGGCTTGGCTATCTTCTTGATTCCGACTTATCCTCTCTTCGATCCAGTCTTGCCCGCCACCACTCCCTTCTTCGACAGCAGGAGACCTTTTGGAGGCAAAGATCTCGGATTCAGTGGATCAAGGAAAGTGATCAGAATATTAGATTCTTCCATCAGATCACCTTAAAGCGCTGTGCAACGAATCGGATCCGTCGGCTCCTTGATGATGGGGGAAATGTCTAGGAGTCTACTCAGGGTATTAGGGACCTGCTATTTCATTTCTTCCACTCGAGGTGGACTGAGGCTTCTGGGGATGGATCTTCTGTGTTTCTTGTGCCATCTTCCCTTAAGGTTACTGATGCGGAGAATGATGGTCTTACTAGACCGATTACTTCTGAGAAGATCCGGATGGCCCTCTGGAACCTCAGCCCGGATAAGGCACCGGGGCCGGATGGTTTCCCTTCCTTCTTCTTTCGGCATTACTAGACTATTGTGTGTCAGGATGTGGAGCAGGCCATTCAGCTTGTGTTTAGGACTAGAGCTATCCCTACTGATTGGAATATGACTCTTCTTACTTTGGTGCCGAAACGCATTGATGCTTCTTTGCCGCACCATTTTAGGCCTATCAGCCTTTGTACGACCCTTTATAAGGTCTGCGCTCGTCTTTTGGTTTCTCATCAGAGATTGGTGGTTCCTCGCCTTATCTCTCTTGAGCAGGATGCTTTCCTGGCTGGTCGGTGTATATCTGATAATGTTCTTCTAGCTCATGAGGTTATGCATGATCTTCATAGAGCCCCTACTCACCAATGTTTGATGGCTGTCAAGTTGGATATGGAGAAAGCTTACGATAGGATGTGATGGGATTTTCTTACCTGCTCTCTTCAGGATTTTGGATTTGATGAGGTTTTATTGCGTGGATCAAGGCTTGTGTCTATCGGCCGTCTTTCTCTATTATTATTAACGGCGGGCGAACAGACTATTTCCACTCTACGGTGGGGCTTCGGCAGGGATGTCCTCTCTCACCTTTCTTATTCATTCTCACTGCTGATGCTTTGTCTAGAGCTCTTCATCATGCCCAGCAAGATTCTTGTATTATTCATTATAGTGCTGGATCTCATGGGCCATCGTTATCTCATCTGTTGTTTGCTGATGATTGTATCTTGCTGGGGAGGGCTACCATAGCAATCCTTCTGCTTTTGCTTCAGTGCTCTAGTCTTACTGCAGGGCTTCGGGTCAGAAGGTTAATGCTGCTAAGTCCATGATCACGTTCAGTCCGAAGACTAAAAGCTCTATTCGGGAGTCCATTATGCATACTTTAGGTATCTTTGCTCAGGCTGTCGCCTCTCTTATCTGGGTGTCCCACTTACGGGAAGAAGGCCACGCTGCTCTGACTTTAGTGATCTGGAGCGCCATGTTCATGATCGATTAGATGGCTAGCAAGTCTCTGGATTATCCATGATGGCCAGGCTTACCCTCATCAAATCTATGCTTACTGCTCTTCCTCTCTATATCCTTTCTAATGCAGCCATTCCGGTGATTTGCTTGAGAAGGATGGAGAGATGGTTCAGAGACTTTCTTTGGGGCTCTATGCAGGATGGGCATGGGATTCATCTCATGGATTGGGATTCTGTGTGTATGCCTATCTCGGAGGGGGGGCTTGGGATTCAATCCCTCATTGTGAGAAGACAAGCGCTGATTGCTCGGCATGCTATGAGATTCCTGCTAGATCCTGATTGTCTGTGGAGTTTGTTCATGAGAGCAAAGTATGGTGATTGGTCCTCCCATAGACATCCCCAGCCTATCCGTAGCTACTCTTTCTTTTGGAAAGAGGTTTGCCGTTATGCTCCGGATGTTCTCTCTCTTCGTGGATGATTGGTGATGGTGCTTCTGTTGATGCCCTTAGGGACGTATGGCTGGCTGATATCCCTTTGATTCGATGGCCCACATTTGTTAGCTCTAACATCCCTTTGGATATTAGCATCTCTGACCTTATTGCTCAGGATCACAATGCCTGGGACACTTCCCTTATTGCTTCTTTGTTTGGTGTTGAGATCTACCACCGCATTCTATCCATCCCTCATGTCCCAGATCACACTTCGGACATTAGATTGTGGAGGAGGTCCTGTTTGACTCATGCGCCGATTAAGGATCTTATGCCAGACTACAGATCCCAGACGGGGCATTCGTTGGATGGTGCTTGGATCTGGAGGCTTCCTATTCATCCAAAAGTTTGCCTTTTCATCTGGAAGATGGCTTGGGACTGTCTTCATACTTTCTCCCTACTCTTTGGGAGAGGCATGGCGATCCTCCCTACGTGCCTGTTATGTGGTACTATGGAGGAGACTTTTGACCATGCTATCTTTACCTATGGCAGAGTGAGAGTGGCTTGGCAGCTTGCAGGTTATTATCTATGGGATGAAAGTAGTATTCAGTGTTCCACCTCCTTTCTGACGATGATTCGATGGGATATCACAAGGAACTTCGGTCGATCCAGCTCCTTGGCTGCTTATATAGCTTATCAGCTTTGGTTGTCCCAGAATCGTCATATATTTTCTATGCTATTGATTCTCCTCAGAGAATTATCAGGACAGCTATGTCCCTCTCTGCTGAGTATATTCTCCATCAGTCTGTCCTTGACTCTGATAGCCCTAACTTCTGGGATTCCCCTACTGCCTCTGCAGTGCACCGGCATACGATTTTCATTTCTTGGGAACCCCCTCCACTTGGACTTGTCAAAGTCAATTTTGATGGCAGTATTCATGGTCGTCTGGCGGGTTCGGCTTTTGTAATCCATGGTTATGATGGATCTTTGATGGCGGCTGGCGGGTTTGGACTCTTTGACATCTCTGTGCCAGCTGTTGAGTTGTATGCTGCGTGGGCTGACATTTCCTATGCCATACGCAGCTTAGGTGCTCGTCGGCTTATCATTGAGGGTGATTCTATCACTATGGTTCGCTGGCTCCGATAGAAAGTGGGTGACTCTTATATAATCAACCCTATGATGTGCGATATACGGTCGATGGTTCATCAGGCTAATTTTGTTCAAATTCGACATATTTATCGGGAAGCTAATTCTGTGGATGACTGGGTTGCTTCCTGGGTTGCCCATCATTCGGAACCATGGTATTGGGTACCGGGAGATCCGTGCCCCCTGTGTTTTCTCTAATTTTATCTTCTGATATATCTGGCTTGACACAACCTAGACTGGTCTGATTGCCCGTCTGTACCAAAAAAAAATAAAAAACAATGACCGTTCACTTATTGAATCACCAAAAAAAAGAGAAAAAAAGAAAATAAGAGTTCAAATGTGTTGACCTTACATTGATTTTGATAATTACAAAACAATCATTACAACAAAATATTGTTGTAGCAACTCTTTTTTTCAGATGCTATGGGGAGCGTCGAGAATTTTTACAGATTGTCGATGCTTTTGGAAGCGTCGGCACATGCCGACGCTTGAAGAAGCCTCGGCATCATAATTTTATGAATGCTGATGCTTTTTAAAGTGTCGACATCATATTTTTACGAATGCCAATGCTTTAGAAAGCGTCGGCATCGTATTTTTATCAGATGCCGATGCTTTTATCATAATTTTACGAATGCCGACGCTTTTTAAAGTTTCGGCATCATATTTTTACGAATGCCAATGCTTTAGAAAGTGTCAACGTCATATTTTTATCAGATGCCGATGCTTTAAAAAGCATCGGCATCATTTTTTTTCCTGCTATGCCGCTCCACCGCCACTCTTCTTCTTCTTTTTCTTCTCCTCCTCCTTTCTGCATATGGGTATAGAAGGAAGCTTTTATACCCACTCTGAACAACTAATGAACATGAGAAAAACGAAAGTTAGGCTTCTCATGAGACGACGTGTGGCGAATGCCATCATCGTCGGCCAGCGACTCTAGGGGCTGCCTCGCCGAGGCAGTGAGCAAGGAGAGGTCCTTCCAACCCAGCTTCAAGGAGCCGCCCTCCTCTACTAACATGTAGCCCTTCCAAGGGAACATCATCAGTAGTAGGGTGGCCTATGCCACGAGGCTCCCGGCGAGGGACATCGGTCGGAACCCTATTCGCTGGAGCTCCTCCCCTCACCTTTCCACCTTCACCTCCCCCATCCTCTTTGGCCCCCCGATCGCCACGATGTTCCTGTTCTCCATTGCTAGGACCTACCGCTCCACCATGTGCTGCTCCATGCTCTCCTCCTCCTCCCCGTCCCCAAGAGAATCGAACAGCGCCGAGTAGTAGTGCAACACCTCCACGAATCTCCCCAGGAAATCTCTGCCATGGCTTAAATCTTGCTCGACGATGGTGACAAGCTTCCTCCATTGTCGAACTTTTCTGACACTCGAAGCTCTGTCACCAGTGAGGTAGAAAGTTCAGAAAAATATGGTGCTCTTTTCCTCTGTTTCATTTTCAAAGCTCTATTTTATAGCAATGAGATTTTCTAATTAAAAAGTAGGGGAGGATCATCAAAGCGAGCCAAGCCTCCGGGGAAGTTCAAATCGTCGCCGGTGACTCCAACACCATTTTCAATTTTTGTCGTAAGATTAGTTTTTCTTTTGATCTCTGGTTATTTATGTTCATTTTTCAATTTTGTGGGATTTATTCTGCAGAGATGCAAACATTTTTCAATTTTGTGGGATTTATTCTGAAGAGATGCAAACATTTTGGGTGCACCGAAAACCTTGAATGACTTGTTTCGGTGTTGGCAGAAACTTTCAAAAACTCATCCTGGACGCTATATTGATTCCGGAGCCGAGCCTCCAGGGACAATGCCAACACCGATGCCATCTTGGCCGTGTGCTAGGATGGCATGCTCACCGTCACTGTCACCATCCACAAGCTGCCTCCGCTGGAGCCCAAGAAGCCCAAGACCATGGAGGACAAGGATGGTGATGTCAGAGATCAAAGGACGAGCAAAAGAAAGAGGGAAAGAAGAAGAAGAAGAGGAGGAGGAGAGGGAGTGGCGATCATGACTAAAAATATTGAAAAAGAAATTTTAGCTCCATGAGGAAGAGAGGGAAAGAAAGCCGCGCAAAAAAATTTTGAAAAAAAAATTCAATCTTACTGATGCTTTAAAAAGCATCGGGATTATTACAGTGCCAATGCTTTTTAAAGCATCGGCATCGTAAAGTTTGCCGACACTTTCCCAGTGCTTTTTAAAAGCATCGAAAAAATTCATCTCCACTCCCGATTTTTTGACGCTTTTAAAAGTGTCGGGATGCTATATTTCGATGCTAAAAAAGCATTGGAATATAACTTTTTAGCGTTGCCATTCGTAAAAATTGCTGTAGTGAATCAAGTGAGTTACTAATGATTTTAGTGTAGAGCTACAATGCAAGCAGGGATACATTAGTCACCAAGACGAAGAAGATGGAATCCAAGCCTTAACAAGGCCTTTTGGTTCAATAAAGGAAGTTTGAAGTTTCAAATAATTGAGATTCAGATGTTTGGGAATGAATTCTATAGAAAAGAATCAAGAAGTAAGGACTAATTTACTTGGAATCATCAAATCAAGTGTTTTTCATGGAGTTGAAAAAATTTCTGAACATTTGAAACAAGGTAGTTGACTTCCATATCAATTAACAAGAGAAATTTGAGCTTCACAGAGGATTTTCAGTGAGTTTCCTTATATTAGTCAGCATGATAGCTGACAACACAGTGAAAAATGGCTTCAGAAAATGTTTTCAGTAAGTTTCCTTCTATTAGTCGGCATGGTAGCCGACTAACATAGTAAAAATGGCTTTAGAAAGTTTTTCCAATGAGTTTTCTTCTATTAGTCGGCATAGTAGCTAGTAATGGTTCATTAGCCGGCATAGTAGCCAACTAACAGCCCATTAGCAGGCATGGTAACCAGCTAATATGGTGAATCTAGGAAAACTTTCTGAGTTAGTCGGCTAGGTAGCCGACTAATCCAGTAAATGACACTATAACAGTTAGTTTCTGACGCGATTCAAGCTTTGAATTTTTTACTCCAACCACCCCAAGCTTTGAATCTCTTACTCCAACCACCCCCATTGGACCACAATGGCTAGTTAACGTTCTAATCCTTCAGAAGACCATAAATATAAGTTCAAATGAAGGATTTGAGAGAGATTGGAGGAGGATTAATAAAAAAAATTTCAAGAGAGAACTCAGCCTTTATTGTTTCAAATCACCTAACTTTTAAGGAAGTAACAAGGCATTCAAAGCTCATTCAAGGCTCCACAAAGTATTCAAGAAGGCTTCTTTAAGTGCTCAAAGCTTTAGCATTTAAGGAGGAGAAGCCACTCAAGAGAATATCTTCAAAAATTGTAAAGTGCTTTTATTATTTTATTTTGCTCATTGAGGAGCTATTTATTTTGAAACCTATAACATTGTTGAATTGTTTGAGTTTCAACTTGGTTGAAACTTGTGTTGGGTGTGCTAAACCCATAATTAGTGACTTGTAAGGCTTTCTTGTGCCTGATAAACAAGAAGCTAGCTGGGTTAACTAGGGTTGTAATTGCTAAACCCATAATTAGTGACTTATAAGGCTTTCTTGTGCATGATAAACAAGAAGCTAGCTGGGTTAACTAGGATTGTAATTGTTTGGATAACGATTAGTGGAGAAAATTGCCAAAAGGTCATTGGGGAGTGGATGTAGGTGCAGAGTTTAGGACGAAAGGTCATCCAAGAGAGAATAGATTAAAAAGTGGAGTCGAGAAGAAGTCAAAGATATCAAAGAAAAATATGAATAAGGCATATGTTGATGCTCCTCCTGTGCAAAATAAAATAAGAGGTAGTTCAAGCAAGAGGCAGACTTCTGAGGAACAAATAATTGAAAGATTTGCACCATCTTTCGATTCATTTTGGACGAGTTTGATGCTTATGTATGCAGTCAACTAACTTAGAAGATGATATAAAATGCTAAACTTTCCTACATTATTTTATAGATTTATATTATCTAGAGAAAAAAAATTATGATACCTTAATTCTCATATTACAACACTGTAGTTATAAAATTACGACACCCATTCAAAAACATTAAGACATCTAAGGAAGATTTTTGATATTTGCCCAAAAAAAATTTATGATACCCCAATACTCATATTACAACACTCTAGTTGTAAAATTATGATACCCTACCTGAAGACATTAAGGCAAGGCCTTATGACATCCCAGAAAAAGTTTTACGATACCCCGTTCTCATATTATGACACCCTAGTTCTCATATTACATACCTATTCATAAAATATTAAGACATCCCAGGAAGATTTTTAATATCGGCGAAAAAAAATTTACGATACCCCAGTACTCATATTATAACACTCTAGTTGTAAAATTATGACACCCTAACTAAAGACGTTAGGGCAAGACCTTACGACATCCTAGAAAAAAAAATTACGATACCCCAGTTTTCATATTACGATATTGTTGTTGTAAAATTACAACACCCTAGCTGAAAATGTTAAGAGATCCTAGAAAGTTTATGATATCAGGCAAACAATTATGACACTCCAATTCTCATATTACAATACCCTAGTTGAAAAATTATGACACCCAAGCTGAAGATGTTAAGGTAAAGCCTTAGGACATCCTAGAAAAAAAATTATGACACCTCAGTTCTCATATTACGACATTCTAGTTCGCTAATTATGACACCCTAGTTGAAGAAGCTAAGACATCCTAGGAAGTTTCTGATATTGGGTAAAAAAAAAATTATGACACCCTAGTTCTCGTATTACGATACCCTAGTTGAAAAATTATGATACTCAAGCTGAAGACGTTAAGGCAAAGCCTTAGGACATCCTAGAAATTTTTTTTCGATATCCTAGTTTTCATATTACGATACCCTAGTTGTAAAATTACGATACCCTAGCTGAAGAAGTTAAGACATCCCAAAAAGTTTTTGATATCGAGCGAAAAAAGTTATGACACCCTAGTTCTCATATTACGACACTCTAATTGAAAAATTATGACATCCAAGCTGAAGACGTTAAGGCAAAGCCTTAGGATATCCCAGAAAAAAATTTACGATATCCCAGTTCTCATGATACTCTAGTTATAAAATTATGATACTCTTGCTGAAGACGTCAAAGTATCCCAGAAAGTTTCTGATATCAGACAAAAAAAATTTTATGATACCTTAGTTGTAATACTAATATTATGATACCCCAGTTCTCATATTACAACACCCATTTAGAAAACATTAAGACATCCTAAGAAGATTTTTGATATTGACCAAAAAAACTTTATGACACCCTAGTTCTCATATTATAATACCCTAGTTGTAAAATTATGACACCATAGCTGAAAAAGTTAGGACATCTTAGGAAGTTTTTTATATTAGATAAAAAACAATTTATGATACCTCAGTTATAATATTACGACACCCTAGTTCACATATTACGACACCCATTTAGAAAACGTTAAGACATCGCAAGAAGATTTCTAACATCGGCCGGAAAAAACTTTACAACACCTCAGTTCTTGTATTACGACACCCTAATTGAAAACTTACAATACCCAAGCCAAAGATGTTAAGGTAAAGCCTTAGGATATTATAGAAAAAAAAATTTACAATACCCCAGTTCTCATATTATGATATCCTAGTTATAAAATTATGACACCCTAGCTAAAGACGTCAAGGCATCTTAGAAAATTTTTGTTATCGACCGAAAATAAGTTACGATGCCCCAGTTCTCGTACTACGATACCCTAGTTAAAAAATTATGACACCCAAGTTGAAGATGTTAGTGCAAGGCATTAGGACATCTTAGAAAAAAATTTATGACACCCTAGTTCTCATATTATAATATCATAGTTATAAATTATGACACCCTAGCTGAAGAAAACATTCCAGGAAGTTTCTAATATTAGGCAAAAAAAGTTACAATACCCCAGTTCTTATATTATGACACCCTAATTGAAAATTACAATACAGAAGCTGAAGACGTTAAGGCAAAGCCTTAGGACATCCTAGAAAAAAAATTTATATTACTCCAGTTCTTATATTATGATACCCTAGTTGTAAAATTACGATACTCTAGCTGAAGACGTCAAGGCATCCCTAGAAGTTTTTGATATCAGACAAAAAAATTTATGACACCCCAGTTGTAATATTATGATACCTTAGTTCTTATATTATGATATCCATTCAGAAAATGTTAAGACATCTCAGGAAGATTTCTGATATTGGTAAAAAAAAACTTTATGACACCATAGTTCTCGTATTACGACACCCTAGTTATAAAATTATGACACCATAGCTAAAAAAGTTAAGACACCCTAGGAAGTTTCTTATATCAGACGAAAAAAAAATTATGAAACCCCAGTTGTAATATTATGATACCCTAGTTCTAATATTACGACACCCATTTAGGAAACATTAAGACATCATAGAAAGATTTCTAACATCGGTCGAAAAAAAACTTTATGACACCCCAGTTCTCGTATTACGATACTTTAGTTAAAAAATTACAATACTTAAAATGAAGACATTAAGGCAAAGCCTTAGGACATCATAGAAAAAAGTTTATGATACTTTAGTTCTCATATTACGATATCCTAGTTGTAACATTACGATACTCTAGCTGAAGACATTAAGGCATCACAGGAAGTTTCTAATATCAGCCAAAAATAAGTTAAAACATCCTAGTTCTCGTATTACGATACCCTGTTGAAAAATTATGACACCCAAGCTGAAGTTGTTACTGCAAAACCTTAGAACATCTAAGAAAAAAAAATTATGATACCCTAGTTCTCATATTATGACATCGTAGTTGTAAAATTACGACACCCTAGCTGAAGAAGTTAAGACATCCCAAGAAGTTTCTGATATTGGGCAAAAAAAAGTTACAACACCCTAGTTCTTGTATTACGACACTCTAGTTAAAAAATTATCACACGCAAGCTGAAGACGTTAAAGTAAAGCATTAAGATGTTTCCCTAGCTAAAGAAGTTAAGACATCCCAAGAAGTTTATGATATTGGGCAAAAAAAAGTTACCACACCACAGTTCTTATTTTACGGCACCTTAGTTGAAAAATTATGACACTCAAGCTGAAGAAGTTAAGATGTCCGATAAAGTTTCTAATATATGAAGAAGTTATGACACCTTAAGACACCCATTCAGCCTTACGTTAAGGAAAAGTATTATAACAAGATTTTTGATTTCGCTGTAAAGTACCATGACATCCATTCAGGAATTTGACATTTGGGAACATAATGTGATGAGAAAATTATATTTATTTCATTCTTGTATGAAAAAATTACATCAATTTTCTTACAGAAGTCAATGAACTAAAGAGAAAAAAAAAATATTAGAAGTTCATGAACTGGTGAGAAAAAATTAAGTACAATGTTACAAATAAAATTTTTTTGAACAATGTTAAAAATAAGAAATTTATGTACAATATTACAAGTAAAAAATTTATGTATAACATTATAAAGATAGTGCTTCATCCTAAAATTTTGAGGCACTATCTATTTTTTAATTGAGACCTTCTCTCAATAACTTTGCTGCTAATAATCGCTGGTAATTATTGATATCATCTTCTGTGAAATCTATCTTCAGATCAGGATTATCCTGACGAGCAAAAAATTTTATGTACTTCAGATAATAGAAGCTGCAATCCAGTGATCCAAAGGTTAAGATGGATATTCCAAAATTTCTTCCATCGATTAGTTCATCACTTCTGCATTATCATAGTAAATATGGAACATTGGGTCGAGAATGTTTTGCCATTTTTTTGCAAGGGATTTATGCCTGGAACTGCATTTTAACGAGTTTAGGTGCATGAACACCTTTCTTTTCATGTCAACCACAATCAGGTGCGAATTGTCTGAGTTGATGATGGAGAAAAAAAAATAAACACTCATTCTTTTCTTCATCACTAACTCCATCAAATATCATACTCCCAACCATTTTAGCAAGTTCTTAAAATGGTGATGGAGAAGTTAGACACATATTGGATGTCATTACAGGAGCAATGATTCACCTATGATACACATCCGGATGCTCTACCCAGCTCTTCCTCAAAAACTCCTGCCCAACATTAATAATTTGGCAATGCAATGTAAATTGATTAATATAAAATAACTTGATTCCATACAATTCTGAAATCAGTATAAAAAAAGTTACACTCAGATACTTACATCGTCGATTATCATCTCTTTTTTAAGAAGATCGTGAAGACTTTTTCTTGTAATGCTGCCATCTAATTGATTGGTGTACACGATCTTCTCACTAAAATGAGTAAGCATAAAAGATATCAGTCATCTTGGAAGATAAATTTGCATATAAAATAGAAAAAAATATCACTTACATGTTGATGCTTTTGCTCAAAAAGTTATTGATCAAAATTTTATCTTATTTGATTCTTATATCGACCTTTATTATGACCACTGTCTTTGACTTTTTTGTGGGACACCTATCTCATAAGAATCATTTCTGAACTGGGAGGCCTTACGTAACTTAGGCTATTTTTTAACCCTCTTAATAAGTGAAGGGACCATAGACATTTCTATGTCCCTCTCAGCATCCTTAGGCACAATGGTGATAATTTTTTTCTTTAGACCTAGGCTCGTCTTAGCCCTCCAAAGAATGCCCCTCATTCTTCTTCTTCTCTTCTTTATTTATATTTCTCTCCTTTCTGAGCAATGTGTCGGCTCCCTCATCATCTCTTGGGTCAACCGATAGCAACCAGCGCACCTGTAGTAATTGGCTAGAGTTCTACTAGCCTTTATGTAGCACTCCATAAAGAGCTAGGAAACTCCAATAAATTATCACAAGCAATAGACACCTAAAAATGCATTCTGGTAAAAACTTTTTATTTAACATCCTCAAGCAGTTTATCAAGTCACATTCATAAATGATAACAAAAATCATAGGTACATACATTATACTCATAATTTCCTTCAAAATACAAGTTTTTCATTTATATCCAAATAAGTCTGATCTATCACCACATCTCACTATACATATACATATATACATATACATAAATGTCACCACATACTAGTTCAATATACAAAGCTATCATCTATACTCTTTAAATCATGACAGGCTTCAACAGCTAAGAGTCTCAATCCTGCAAACCTTAATCCTGCCAAATAGACTCACTCATTTGAAAATAAAATATCAACAATAGAGGGGTGAGACCTAAGTCCCAATGACTGAATAATCATCTAACCATTAAAAAACTGAGAACCACAAAAATCATGTTTTCAATACTATGCAGATACAATATAGCCTATATAAACCAAAGCACATTTTTAACATGATATC
This sequence comes from Calamus simplicifolius, assembly GCA_900491605.1. Lineage (NCBI taxonomy): Eukaryota > Viridiplantae > Streptophyta > Magnoliopsida > Arecales > Arecaceae > Calamus > Calamus simplicifolius. The sequence goes on from UESW01004043.1 coordinate 1,306,506, forward strand.
ATATAACGTAAAATATAGCTTATTCTTCAATAATATATATTTTTAACTTGAATATCATGCAAATACCTTTTCCATTGGAAAATATCTCCATACATGGATAAACACATCCTTTTGAAATGATAAAAGATAACTTGTAAGTTAGCTTATGCTTGCAACAATATACCAGTATTAAAATACTCTATTAATAACTTTCTCCACTGAAAAATAACTTATTTATATAAAAATCCATAAAGAGTGCATTTTCTTATAAAATAAAAAATCTCTTTTATGTAGCCCAGCTTTTCTTTTCTCATTTCTCTGATCCCCACTGGGATCTAATTTTACCCACTCGCATTTCATATAAACCATCCCTACTAGGATGAATACTTGCCCCACTAGCTCTTTTTAAATCATAATACAAGCTTTTCAAAAGTTGTCCAGTGGCATTTATTTTTCAAATCCAGATGCAAGCTTTTAAATCTCATGATTTTGGGCTGTGTGTAATGCCTCCGAGGTACCATCCTAAAGTCACCCTCCTGTAGGTGTACTCTCATCGGATGCATAACTAGCAACATGATCCCTGCACAAATAGCACCCCTTACCTATGCAGTTAACCTGGCAAAGCGCTTTGTTCCTTAACCTTGAAACCTTGGATTTTCTCTCTATCCCACGGGCTATATAATAACCAGCTCCATTGAGCTATGATTTCTGCCCCCACAGGCTACTTACAACCTACCCCACTGGGCCTGGTCTAGCATGCACTCACTCCTGGTTTTAGGGCTCATCATACGATCGAATTGCAAGAAGGTATCGTCTCAATAGTAGTGTGCAATGCTCATGCTATGACACAGTCTAAAGGATGATCAGCCCTATAGCTGCCTGAATGCTTTGTATGATACATGCATCCCAAAACATATTCTTTTAACAATTTATCATGCAAATATGCTATGTATGCATTTGAACTCTATGCATCAAAACTCATGCTTTATTCTTTTTGCTTAAGACTCATGCTTAAAACTCATACATCAAAATATCATGTACTAGGTTCTCATTTTTTGAGCTTTAAAACACATATAATATACTACTAAGCATATCATAACACAGCTAGATATTGAACATTACCATATTAGCTCAAAATAAATTTTTTTATTTGCTAGATGAGAGACCCATGCACCTTAGCAAAATATTCTTTTAACTAGTACTCAAATATGATGTTCTTGTTTCCTGGAATAACCCTTTGGACCTATGTCATCATATAGACATAGTAACTATTAGGACTACGTACCTGCAAGCAAGATTTTTCTAAAACTATGCATGCATACATGCTCAAACCTCTAATATCTCATTATTTTCTTTTTTCCTTTCTTTATTTAGGATAAACAAAAAATCATCTCATTTATAGTACTCTATGAAAAATCTATGCTATACTGGGTTTAGAAAGCTAGAGCTTACCTCAGAAACTAGCTTCTCCCCAAGCTTTCCCCTCCTTTTTCTTCTCTTCTTCTTCCTTTCTTCTTCTTCTCTTTCTTTCTTTCTTTCTTTTCTAGTCGATTTCCACCTTTTTCCACTGATTCCTGGTTGCTTAGGGGCTAAGACACTTAAGTGGGTTTTAAATGATGCGACAAAATTTTTATTTTATCCTCGATAACCCTTAAGGCATGCTTTTTGAAAAACACATGGCTCACTCATAACCATGATATTTTACCCTTCAAATTTACTTTCTCAAATTGTCCTTAGCAAAATTAGCAAATGGCCTCGAAGTCTTTTCCCTATTTTGCCCCTAAAATTATTTATAGATCAATTTATTGCTATTCTTTTAAATTTAATACTTTTATATAATATTTTTAGGGAAAAACCTTGCCAACACAAAGAACTTAATTTTAGGAGTCTAACGGTATAAACGACACTCAACTCGAACTTAAAACGGGCTCAAAATAGAATTTTTAAGATTTAGCCTAGAAAATTACAGTCTTGGAGTCGGCTCGAGCAGATTCTCGAGTCAGCTCGAGCAGAATCTCAAGTTAGCTCAAGCAGAACCTCGAGTCGGCTTAAGTAGAATCTTGAGTTGTCTCGAGCACGATACAAAATTTGTTGTCTCACTGTTTTTCTGATCGAGTTGACTCACCCAACTGTAAGAGTCGATTCGAGAGCGTGCCAAAAGTGTCAAACCATGCCAAAGTCAATTCCTCACCTTAGAGTCGACTCTAAGCGCTAAAATATGATATATATATAAAAGAGTAGACTCAAATTAAACTTAATTTTCTTATGATTTTAGCTAATTAAAAACTTAAATCTCCAAAACACTCAATCAATATCTCTAGAAACATAAGAAATATACTCATTAATACCATAAAATTTTTTTCCATTTATTAAGTGGCCAACACATCCAACACATTGTTGAAACTATCTAACTTCTACTATATATGAAAAATCTATTAATTTTACAAGGATTACAAAATTTTTAGGATGTTACATAATGAATTGCAGAGGTCCTCAGTTATGGCAAGCCTGTGCGTAACATCTTTGAGTTGATTCTTCACATATTTCAGTTCATCCCTCAACTTGGCATAGCTCGCACATCTTTTTGTTGGTTCCAAAGATGCTACTGCCTCTGGAGTGAGAAGCCACCGCTCCTGTGCTATTGATACAGTAGCTTCCTCCAACTATAAGCCAAGATCATAAATAAATTAATTTAAAACTAATAATAATAAATTAATTTTTAAAATATTTATGAAATAATAGATTATCTTACTAAGTCATGGGGCTATATATTGGCAACCTAAAAGACTGCAACTTCAACTGGCTATCATACCACTTCAACAGCCATGACAGTTTATTGGGATATGTTGGCACTCTTATTAAGGTATGCTCAAGGAACCATACTTGTACATAATAATTTTATGTTTTAAAAATATAAAAGATTTAAAATAAAGATAATTATACTCTTTTTGCATATGAATGATCCTTACCACCAGCGTAGCTGAGCATCCAAACAAGGTAGGTTGCCTCCTAACCTTATCCCCTCTCTTTGCTTGGATTGGCTCCTCGGATCGCAAGCAAGCAGCAACCTTTGGAAGACCTAGAATGATAACTCCTTGATTGTGGAAGCCCATTCGATTTCTCCTAGTTAAGTTAAATCATCCAAGTATTGGATGAGATATCGTGGACATGTTTGATTAGACTTTGAAGCCAAAAATATTACAAACATGTAGGCGATCCAAAGTCTAACAATGTTCTCAACATCCTCCTATATGTTGAATGATTAGAGTTCATTTATTAACTCCTCTAGCCTCTTATGGCAAAGATCTAGCGCCTAGCCAAATCTTCTAAATAACCTTCCCTTATACATTGGGCCTGATGTGTCGATCTTCTTTCCATAGGATGGAAGACCCAAAATCAATACAACTTCATTAGCACTAATTATGACTGCCTTGCCACAAAAACTAAACTCGTCACCTTTATTGTGACATCTTATTATATCTGCAAGTAGTCATCCATCGACTGAGAAGGACTACATATCAACGAAGGCACCAAATGGGATCCTCTGGATTATTTCTATATGGAGTGTATTAAAACCTATCTTTCACATATTCTAAACATACACTGCTGGCTTGCAACAGTTTTTAAACAACTGTGAAGCCTTCACAATAGAGAGTGGAATAATTCCTAAGTTACCTGGAACATAGGAGAAAAAAAATTTGTTAGATTATGAAAAAAAAAATTTTATGCAAGGTGCCATAATATTTGAGCAAGGGCGTCATAATATCCGAACTAGGGAGTCGTGAAACTATTTTGGGCTTAAATATGTATAGGGTGTCATAATATTTTAAGAAAGGATGTCATAATATATGAATTAAGGAGTCATTATCCTGTTAACCTATTTTTGGTTTTTAGCTTCTTTTGGGATGGCACTTAAAGGGGCACTATCCTCTTCTAAATAAAGAACCATTTTTCTACTTTCTTTTGCCTCATTCTTGCAGTGCTTTTGTGTTCGCGATCTTCATTGACACACGAACCCACTTTTTCCATGCAGGGAAAAGAAAAAATAGTAGAGAAACTCTGGGACACCAGCAGCTATTTGACCACCAAAGAGAAAAAAAAAAGCATAGGCAAAAACAATGGAAGAAACTTTAGGGTTCATAGGTTATTTATCCTGCTTTTAGAGGAAGACAAAATGACACCGACGCGCCTTCTGAATAAAAAAAAGTGACTTCTGAAATATTCAAAATTATCCTTTTCAAAAGATAAGAGGGCAAAATATATTTTTTTCATGTGTGAAGAGATAGTAGAAGCGGTAGGATTATGATCACGAACTGCAACCATACCATCCCATCCACGTGTAGCTCACATTTTCTGAATGGGTGTCATAAGTTTCTAACTAGGATGTCATACAATATTCTAGCCTATTTCAGATATATTTTAGGAATATTATAATTTTATAACTAAGTGTCGTAATATTATGCATAGGGTATCATAATTTTTTTTGGCCGATTTCCTCCTTGGGTGGGATGTCGTAATGCTTTGCCTCAATATTTGTGTAAGGGTGTCGTAAGTTTGTAACTAGGGTGTTTTAAAAATTAAAACTAGGGTGTCATAATTTTTTTGGCTAATTTCCTTCTTGGGTGCGATGTCGTAACATTTTGCCTCAATATTTTCTATAAGGGTATCATACGTTTGTAACTACGGTGTCTTAATTGTAAAATTAGATTGTCGTAATATTTTTTTAGCTGATTTTCTCCTTGGATGCGATGTCGTAGAGCTTTGCCTCAACGTTTCTTTAAGGTTATCGTAAGTTTGTAAGTAGGGTATCTGATAAGTCTTTTTATTATCCTAATTTAACTATTAAAATAAATATTAATTACTTTAAATTTATTAAGAATTGATATTTTTTATGGATGTTTGCAGAAAAGGAACCTATAGATGGAAAGAGCTCGATTTTTGGAGTCCAATGATGCAGACGACACTCAAATAAGGATTCGGTTTTCCCAAAAAGAAAGAAAGAGATGATTTCGCATGATTTTCGGTGGAAACTAAGGCAGGTGATGTTGAACGGATGGCTGAAAAATTTTCTCACAATATTTGAACACTTTTGAGCGTCTGATTGACTCCAACTTTGACTAGGAGGAAACCCTAGATGAGCTCTATAAAAGGAGGACCTCAGGCATTATTTAGGGGGAGTTTCTACAAAGTTCTTTTTATTCTTCTTTTATTTAGATTATTGTATTTAGGCCTGGGAGAGGAAAATTATGGAGGGGATGCTGGCAGCTGCAATGCATGGCTAGATTCCTTCAACTTGGGATGACGATGAAGCCTGTAATCAGGTTTTATCTTTCTTTTTGTTCTTATTTTCTATGCAATAAAAATTATGCTCTTCTTTATTATATCTTTTGAGTTATTTTTCTGAACAAGATTTTGATATGGCATACACGGTCTGTACCCTCTATCGACGTACCATGATCTCAGGATACAGTACGTGCCTAAGAAAGATAGACAGTAGTATGATAGATTAGACCCTTAACCTTACAATTATTAGATAATTTATACTCTAAGCGGATGTGCCGTAATCTCCTGATAGGTATGTGCCTGACAAGAGATAAATTATTCTAATTTTAAATTTATAAAAATATTACTATTGCAACATTAACAAAAGAACATAAAACCTGTTTGCATGGTGGATTTGGATTCTTGGGTTGCTTCTCCTGCTATTTAAATTTCGTTAATTAATTAGTTGTTATCTTTTAATAACCGCTATTTTTAATATAATCCTCTATAGATAAATTTTCTTTTTCTCTTTCGTGAAATAATTGCCCTTGATCCCCGAGGATACGAACCTGATTCACTACTAGCTATAGTAGTGAGTAGGTTTTATTTTTGATCGCCAACGATAGCGATCAAATTTTGGCGCCGTTGCCGGGGATCCAGGCACGATTAGTTCATGGAAAAAAAATAAAAAAATAAAAATATATATTACAAATTTTTTTTATTTTTTATTTTTTTATTGTTTCATTATTATTCATGCTTCTATATAAAAGAAAAGAGTAAAAAAAATTTCTTTTTTGTTGAATAGTTATTGCTCCCTTTAGCTTATTGCTTTTTTAGTTACCTTAACTGTTAGATTTTCTTATTTTCTTTTTAACATAAAAAATTACTTTTCTTTTATCACAAATCCACTTTTAACCTAATCAACTTTTCCTTTTAATTAATTTACCTTAAAAGAACCTAAAAGAAAACCCTAAGACACTTTTCATAAAACATAATTAATTTAAGAAAATAAAATAATAATAAAAATACATAAACAAAAATAAAATATAAAAAAAAATAAAAAAAATATTTTATTTCTATGGTTATATTGACTTAGGTAAATTTATTTTCTGTGAAACTCAATTTTTTTTTCAATGACATCTCATAATTTATTAGAAAATTAGAAACTTAATCACAATTTTTTTAAAAAAAAAGTAATTAGATTAACCCAAATCATATCCTTCATTTTGCATTAACCCAAGCCTTTAACTCTAAAATTAATTAGATGCCAGCCCTAAAGAACTCGAGCTCAATAGGACAAGACACCCAAAAGAGTTGGATCGAGTTGGAATTGACTGCTTAACTGGTGTCTAGAAAAGGAAAGAAAAGTGGTTACTAAATTGGTTCCGTTTACCTAGTAAGCAACGGGAGGACTCCCACTGACCTTACTCTTAACTGGCTAGTTGATCAGTTAATTTTTGACTTAGAGGGCTCCAAGGTAGCCTTGGAAGTTAGGAGCCGTTTAGATCTACGTTAAACCTACGGTAGAGAGTCTAATCTTTGTTAACTTGATTGCTAATAATTATTAAACCATAACTAAATTATTCTTCATTGCTCTTAGTTCTAGGAATCTTTTAGGATATTTTCTTTAGAATCTTCTCCTTTCTCTTCTATTATATTAGTTAAAAAAAACTGAATTACTGTCTGCTTTAGAGTGTATTGGTAGGGTATAAGCTTTGTCACCGATCGTTACAATCCAATCTCATACCCTACCTCATACCCTTAAACCCCAAAATAGAGAGAACTTGTAGAGCAAACAGAGCACGCATTATGGATTTTAATCAAGAAAATAATCCACCACGTCAATTGAAGGAATACTTCGCCTCTTCACAATATACATATTCACCATGCATACAAGTACCCCTAGTAGAGGCTGTCCCATATGAAATTAGGTCTAGTATAATCCAAATGTTACCAGCATTCCATGGATTTACAAATGAAGATCCCTATAAATACTTAGATGAATCCTGGAAAATTTGCTCAACTGTCAAGATTCAAAATTTCTCTGATGAGGCACTTAGGCTTAAGTTATTCCCTTTCTCCCTAAAAAGATAGAGCCAAGTATTGGTTAAATTTACTAGACATTATAATTTTAACTTAGGACCAACTTCAGAGGGAATTTCTTAAGAAATACTTTCCTATAGAAAAAACAAATCAAATTAGGAAAGCCCTAACCAATTTTTCTGAGTTAGAGGAAGAAATGTTTCATGAAACGTGGGAGAGATTAAAAGAATTAACTAGGAAATGTCCGTACCATGCAATACCTAAATGGCAGTTAGTTCAATATTTTTATGATGGATTATCAGAAAGGCATCGACAAATGGTGGATGCCTCGTGTGGAGGAACATTTATGCTAAAAAATGAACATGATGCATGACAGCTTTTTGAAACTCTAAGTAAAAATTTCTGGTGCCACATGTCTACTGCCCGTAGAGATCCTCCCACAGAACCTAAGAGAGGGGGAATATACAACACATGTCAGTCTATAGACATATATCAAAATTGATGAACTATCCCAAAAACTTGATCGAATTCTACAAGTTGAAAACACCTCTTCCCTATCTACTCAATTATATGAGGTTCGTATAATCTGTTCGAGTCCGACCTATTCTATAGGTGAATGTCCAGCCGCATACCAATTTCCTGAGCTTATTCAAGAGCAAGCCTACCAAGCCCAAACCCGAATGGCTTCTAGATCATAAAATAGTCCATATTCAAATACTTACAATCCTACCTGGCAAAATTACCCAAAATTTTTCATGGAAACCCCAACCAATTATCAGTCCAACATCAATTAGGCCTAACCATTAGGAGACCCAATTCAAAAGCATATCGTATTCTCAATATCCAAGTGCTCCTCAACCTCGATCAAATAATCATGATCCTACTTTCGAAGAGAAGGTGTTACAAGCATTGAAAGGGCTAGAAATGAATACTCAACTTCTTTACTCACACACACAATCTATTACAAAACTAGAAACCCAGATAGGTCAACTAGCCACAACATTCAGTAAAAAAGAATGGGGTAAGCTACCGAGTCAGCCCGAAGCTAACCTTAGGAACCTAAACATCCAAGGATCCAAACAAGGAGCCCGATTAACCAACTAAGTATCATTCATACATTAAAATCTAAAAAAAATAGATAATCAGATGGATACACATGAAGAAGAAGAATTAGAAGTCCCATTACTTGAACAACTTATTGAGCTGGGTCAGCCCAAAACACCTGAGGCATCAGAGTCTAATGTAATGGCCAACCCATCAGTTGAGCCCATATCAGAAAAAGATAAACAAAAAAAAAGGGTTGTAGCACCATTTCAAATAGACTTAAGTCCAATCAAAATTTAGTCAATTTGATAAGATTTTGGAAGTATTTAAGCAAGTTAAAGTGAATATCCCCTTACTGAACATGATCCAACAAGTCCCAGCTTATGCCAAATTTCTTAAGGATCTATGTACCAAAAAGAAGACCATCAATGTGCCCAAGAGAGCCTTTCTGGCAGCCAGCATGAGCTCTTACCTATCAAACCACATGCCAGTAAAATACAAAGATCCAGGATCACGCACTATTTCATGCATTATGGGGAACACCCTTATAAATAGGGCTCTATTAGACTAGGGGCAAGTGTTAATATATTGCCATACTCTGTATATGAGCAACTAGGGTTAAGAGAACTAAAGCCTACGAACATGATCCTAAAACTAGCTGATCACTCTTTGAAAGTACCCAAGGAAATAATAGAGGATGTATTGATCAAAGTTGGTAACTTTATCTACCCATTGGACTTTGTGATTTTAGAAACTAAACCGGTGACAAACCCAAAAAGCCACATCCCAATGATTTTAGGTAGACCATTTTTGGCCATAGCTAATGCCCTAATTAATTGTCAAAATGGATTAATGAAACTCTCCTTTGGGAATATGTCAATTGATCTTAATATTTTTAATCTTACCGATACACATCAAACGAGCGACTCAAATTATGTTTAGGATACTGTTTATAATCCAATTGACCTTAGTGATGAAAAGCTTGACCTAGAAACCTGCATAAACCAAGATGGAGAGCAAATAAGATTGCTATAATTGATAAAAAATCAAGATAGAAACTTTCAACTGAACCACTAGAGAAAGTACCTGAACCATTACCCAAACCATTAAATAAGGAAGCACCCACATTAGAACTGAAACCACTTCCTAAGCATCTCAACTATGCATATCTAGGTCCATCAGAAACCCTACCTGTAATTATTTCAACTGATATAGACTCCTCACAAGAAGGGAAACTATTGAATGAGAATAAAAAAGCATTAGGATAGACCATGGCTAACATAAAAGGGATTAGCCCCTCGATCATTCAACATATGATTCACTTAAGAGAGAAAACCAAGCCTATAAGAGACCTCCAAAGAAAACTTAAACCAACCATGAAGGAAGTAGTAAGGGAAGAGACCATGAAACTCCTTGATGATGGTAATCAAAGTGAGCCATGACATCTGGCTGAAGACGTTAAACTTAGCGCTTTTTGGGAGGCAGCCCAAAATTTTTATGTTCTAACCTTTATTTCATGATTCTTATTTTTAGGAATAAGAGACTACTCCGTACGATCACTCCTAATATTACACGAGGCATATCTCGTCAAGGTGGTGTTTCTCCTTATTTTATTCTTCCTTACTTTATTGAGGGCAATGAGAATTAAGTTGGAGGGGTAAGAGAAACCTTTTTAAAATATTTTAAAACACCTTGGCATTTTTATAAAATTTCAAAATTTTTATAAATCATGTGCTGTGAAAGAAATTCTTAAGAAAATTAACTAGAAAAAGGCAATAGAGTTAGAAAGTATTGGCTAATTACTGTAAAGAGCCAAGGAGTAGACTAGCTTGTCAAACTTTTAGTAACCTACTTAGGTCATCTAAAGGCTATCAGCACTTCCATTGCACATGCACACTGACGATGTAAATTAGGTATTAGTTGTAAGGTCAATTGGAGATTCAATTATTACTGAAAATTGATAATTGATATACACCCCAATGAGAGAAACTTGAATTTAAGGAAAGAGCTACCTGCATGATAAAAAATAATATATATATATAATAAGTCTAAACATTAGTTTCCCATCGAGTAACCGGGCACCTTCGCCTAAGTAAGCGTTGTTGTTCGCATCAAAAAATGGGCAATGTGAAGATATCGCTAAAAAAATTAATAATAAATAAATAAATAATATATATCAGCAGTGTGAAAGCTACCTCAGATCATGTGCTTAATTTGAGGGTGTATAAAAAATTGATCAAAGTAAGTGATAAGCGAAGATACCATTATTTCTTACAAGCTAGTACCGAAATGCTAAGTTGTCATCACAAACATAAGTGTTGTAGATCTATAGATGAACTCTAAGAAAGTTTTTGATAGTTATGACAGTAAAATTTACTTCAGAAACTCAATACTTAGTTAGTGATACTGGCTATCTTCAACCTTAAGACTAGATTTAATTTTGTAAAAGAGAATTTTAGTGATGCATGATTTTATTTTAATTACATTACTAAGGGACTAGCAATGATTAAGTTAGGGGGTGTGATAAGTCTATTTATTATCCCAATTTAACTATTAAAATAAATATTAATTACTTTAATTTATTAAGAATTGATACTTTTTATGGATGTTTGCAGAAAAGGAGCCTATAGATGGAAAGAGCTTGATTTTTTGAGGTTTTCCCAAAAAGGAAGAAAGAGATGATTTCGCATGATTTTCGGTGCAAACTAAGGCAGGTGATGTTGAACAGATGGATGAGAAATTTTCTTACAATATCTGAACAATTTGAGCGTCTGATTGACTCCAACTTTGACTAGGAGGAAACCCTAGATGAGCTCTATAAAAGGAGGACCTCAGGCAGTATTTAGGGAGTTTCTACAAAGCTCTTTTTATTCTTCTTTTATTTAGATTATTGTATTTAGGCCTGGGAGAGGAAAATTATGGAGGGGATGCTGGGCAGCAATGCGTGGCTAGATTCCTTCAACTTGGGATGATAATGAAGCATGTAATCAGGTTTTATCTTTTTTTGTTCTTATTTTCTATGCAATAAAAATTATGCTCTTCTTTATTATATCTTTAAGTTATTTTTTTGATCTGTCCGCATACACGGCCTGTACCCTCTATCGACGTACCGTGATCTTAGGACACGGTACGTGCCTGTTGACCCAATTATTGATTTTGATGATTAATAAAGGAATTAAGTATATTATTGTGTTACTAATAATTTAACAAGTGTTTCAGGGCTTAAAAATATTTGATTAATCAAAAGGCATTAAGAAACGTGTTTTGAATCAATTGCCAAAGGTAAGTTTCAAAGTTTCAGAACCTGGAGTCGACACCTAGAAAGCCTGGAGCCGACCCCATGGCCAGTCAAATATTTTCTGATTTTTGATACGGTCCGAAGCCGACACCCAGAGTTTCGGAGCCGACACCCAGAGTTTCGGAGTCGACACTTACAGTGTCTGGAGCCGACTCCGATGGGGACAGAACGTTGATTTTTGACTACCTTGGAGCCGACACTTACAGTCTTTTGGAGCCGACACCTGACCATGGCGAGCCGACACTTAACTTTTTCGGAGCCGACTCCTCGACGAACTCAGAACTTTCTATTTTTGGATAAACGACTTGGAGCCGACACCTGAAAAGTTGGAGCCGACTCCAACCTGTCAGAAACGGATTTTTAAAATGCCAGATCAGCTCTAACGGTAATATTTTCTTTTCACCTAACTTCTAACGGATATATTTTGTTTGGAAAAACTTTCAGGTACATTCCAACGGCTAGTTTTCTCACCAAAAATGGATTAAAGGAAATCTATAAAAAGGGGGAGAAAGCTCGTTTGAAAAATAAGAAAAAAATAGAGAGAATACAAATCAAAAATCCGAGAAGTCTTGAGCCTGAAATCAAAGAGAAAAGTATCCAAACTCAAATCCTTCCACTCCAAAAAGCTCAAAGAGAATCCAAGGCGTTCAACTTGAAAAATCGGAGGATTCTCAAAAAGCTCTCTTTTTGTGATTTTCCAACTTCTCATCTGCAACATTGTGAACGAATCAAAGCTGAGGCCTGATTCAACATCTCCAAAGAGAAGAGGAAAAGAAGAAAAGCTCAAATCCAATCTACTTCAAACAGGCTTTTCTAACCTTGTTCATTTACTTTGAATATTTGCTCATTTGAGGAGCTGTTTGTATTATAAACATTATTCTTTCTTGTTTTTGCTAGTTCAATCAGGGGGATTGAACTAGTGGAGGTAGTATACCTCGGGTCAAGCTAGATTAGCTTGAGTTTAGGGTTTTGTGCTGGTGAGCCCGAAAAACCGGCTGGGTTCGTTGTGATCCCTGGGAAACAACAAGTTTTGAGTTGTGATCTTGTAAAAACTCGACTGTAATCAAGAGATTATAGTGTGGACCCAAGTGGAACTTGGGAGTGGACGTAGGTGTTGGATACACCGAACCACTATAAAATCTTTGTGTTTGCCGTGCTTCGATTATCTCTCTCTATCTCATTTGTGATTAAATCATTTGCATTTAATTATTTCAAAGCCAATAGTTTTAAAAAGGTTAAATTTTTTAAACCCAATTCACCCCCCCTCTTGGGTTGCCATCTGGGCCAACAATTGGTATCAGAGCTAGTGCTCATTTGATTTGATCCAACGATCAAGAGCTAAAGATCCAAATGGCAGCTCAAGCTGGATCTTCATTTGCTGAAGGTCATTCTACAAATAGACCTCCTTGTTTAATGGTTCCAACTATTCATATTGGAAAGCAAGAATGAGAATATTCATTCAAGCTTCAGATTATGAATTATGGAGTCATAATTAATGGACCTAGCACACCCACACACAATTGATGGTTCTATTGTTCCTAAGCCCGAAAGGGATTGGAATGAGAATGATAGGAAAATGGCTCAGCTCAATGCTAAGGCCATGAATGTTTTATATTGTTCATTAGATGCAAACGAATTTAATCGTATTCTACATGTAATTCCGCAAAAGATATGGGATAGATTAGAGGTTACCCATGAGGGTACAAATCAAGTTAAAGAATCTAAGATAAATATTCTTGTTCATAAGTATGAATTATTTAGCATGGAACAAACTGAAACTATAGCATGCATGTATACTAGATTCACTGATATTGTAAATGGTTTGAAAAGTCTAGGTAAGACCTATACTAATTCTGAACTTGTTCGCAAAATTTTAGGTCACTTCCAAGATCTGGGAAGCGAAGGTGACTGCATCCAAGAAGCCAAGGACCTCAACACTTTACCTTTGGAGGAGCTACTTGGATCCTAATGACTCATGAGTTAACCATGAAGCAGCACATAGAGGAAGAAGTTAAGAAGAAGAAGACTATAGCTCTTAAGGCTGCAAAAGTGAGGAGAGCTGCAGTGATAATGATGATGATGATGAGACAACTTTTCTAGCTAGGAAGTTCAAAAAATTTATGAGAAGAAAGAGACCCTTCCACAAGAAGAAATCAGGAATTAAAATGGAAGGAGAAAAAGAAAAAGAAAAGGATAAGGACAAAGAGAAAGACCCCTTGATATGCTGAGTGTAAAAAA
>UESW01004043.1:1323848-1370461 GCA_900491605.1 Calamus simplicifolius
ACTCGTGAAATTACGTGGGTCGACTCGAGACAGATACACATTTCTGTTCTCTGAGTGGAGTCGACTCTGAAACTCAAGAGTCGGCTCCGGAACGTATCAAAAATCAGAAACTTTTCTGATTGACTTTAAAATCATTCTAGATTCATTTTAAATCATTGTTTTGACTTGAATTCAATAAAATTGACATTAATAATTACTTTAAGAAGTATTCCAAAAACTCATTGATCAATCTATGAATTATAAAATTTCTTTTTGAAAGCTTAAAGTATTGAGCTTGAAGTTACTTTCAAAATGATTAATGTCAAACTTTAACATTCTCATTGATTGTTCAAAATAAATTTATTGCTCATTTAAATAAACTCATTACATCTTTTAATGTACTCAATGGCTTTTAGTAATCATCAAAATCAAAAGGATTGGGACATATAATTTTTCAATAATCTTCCAACAATCTCCCCCTTTTTGATGATGACAAAAACATTGAGTTTATGCAAGATTGATTTGTGAATTTATTTTGATTTCATAAATAGGCTTAGGCTCCCCCTGAATGAGGTAGCTCCCCCTATAAAACTTAATCATTCAATTAATTTCTCCCATATGCATTTTCAATCATAAATCTATAAAAACTCTCCCCCTTTTTTGTTATCAATAAAAAGGTAGAGAAGCATTATCATTCATTCATTCGTTGATAGAAAGAAATACATTGAGTAACCAAAATTGACATTTCATTTCATCAAAGAGTCTAATACATCAAAATGTCTAATACATTGATATCAAAATGTAAACATTACATTAATTTCAATACATAGCAAGGATTGAAAATCTAATACATTAGAAATGAGTTCTACAATCCTAGTCAAATGATCTATTATATTCTTGATTCCATCTGATTGGATTTTTACATAATCTTTTAACCTTTCATCTACAAAAGTGCAAGCAGTCAAAATCTTGTCTTGAAGTCCGCATTGCATCTAGAGTAGGTCTCGCCATCTCCGCAAATATCTTTAAGTTCTTCAAAAATATTTTTGAGATCTCCACTTAAAGACATTGAGGATGTGCTGAGAGTAGACTCAATTTTAGTGATTCTATCATCCAAAGAATATAGAGTCTCTTTTAGATTCATAACCTATTCTCAAACTCTGATTTAAGCTTGTCTGACTGATCATCAAATAGTGCTTTCAGTTGCTTTAATTGTAGATCTGAAAACCAGCAGAAGAGGATGAAGCTTGATCAAATGACTGAGCAGGTGTAGGAGCAGGTGCTGAAGTAGGAGGGCTCGGAGGTGCAGGTGATGATTGTCTAACTGATGGACCTGGTGCATCAACATCCGTAGCTCTCTCTTCTATTAATCCTTTCCTCTCCCATATACCATTTTTCTTAATAAAGCCCATTCGATGAATAGTGGCCAAGCTATAAAAGTCTGTATGTCTCAGATTCCTCATTGGCTCACTGTCAGATATAACAATCCTTGACTCTGAAAGATCTTGGTAAGAATCATTCCATAGGGCAGGCTAGACTTTCTTTTTCCTCCACAGTCTGCAATGTACCAAAGAATCATACTGGGAAGGTTTATAGGTTTGCCCGTAACAATGGCATCCATCACAAAGATGTCTCTTTCAGATACATAATCAAATCTTCCTATCTTTGGAAAGAGTATCCTACTGCAAATGTTATGAAGTAATCTCAGTTCTAATGAAAGTTGGTTGGCAAACACCTCTTCAAATCCGATAACATCCCAGTTTAATAATCTAGCAAGAGCAGGACATCGGTCTTCAGAAGAAAAAGTGGCAGTACCTGATAATGGTAGATCCAAAAGTCTAGACAGAAGCTCTACAGTCACAGAGATCCTATTTCCTCTCACTGTGCTAATGAGACCATGATCACCTCTAGACAAATTCTTATAGAACTCCTTTACTAGAGAGGGATAGGTAGGGCAATCCAGTGAACATATCTTCTCCCATCCCATCTCTATCAATTGTCTCCCCAATAAAAATCCCTCTTCCTCAAAGAGTTCAAAATCCACCTTTCTACCCGTTGTTATGATTCTATCTGCTAAACGATCTACCTGAGAAGTAGTAGCAGTAGGAGAAGCATTGGGGTTGAAGATGATGAAGTGGAATCCGTGCTTGGAGAAGGCTCACGCACCGGATGTCTCACCGTCTTCCTCACGGCTCGCTTCCGCTTCACACCGCCCGCAGCAAGATTGGAACCACGAGTTTTGGGTGCCATTGGTCGATTGGAAGTAGTAATTAGTGATTTTGGAAGTTTGGAAGGTCTGGAGATATTTTGGAGAGAGTATTTTGAGAGATTAGAAAGTTTGAAATGAACGGCGAGTCGACTCTGCCCTAGATAAATCAACCTGGGACCACTTCGAGTCGGCTCGCGCAAAGCCAGGGGTCGACTCCGGACAGTCACAGAAAACCATCCCGACTTGGAGTCAACTCGCGCCGAGAAGGGGTCGACCCGAGAGTTTCAGTCAAAACCAGGAGTCGACTCCGATACGCACCGAGTCGGCTCGAGACCATTTCAGAACAAAACATGAAATTTCTGAAATGTGTCCAGAATTTGATCATGAAAATTGATAAAATAATCATTGAATATGAATGGATCAATTAGATATGAATTCTAGATAAGATTTCCTTAAAGATCAAGGATTGGAAGGAATCTTAGATAAAATTTCCTTAGGGGTTTTAAATTCATTCTAATGGATCACAAATCCCTAACTCTCCTCTAAGATAACATCTTTCTTCACTTAAGGGTTTTGTAAATATGTCTGCTAATTGTTCTTCAGTGTTAACATAATCAAGACATATTTCATTATTAGCTACATGTTCTCTTATAAAGTGATATCTAATTTCATATGTTTTGTTCTTGAATGTTGAATTGGATTTTTGTTAATTAATTGCACTCGTGTTATCACATCTTATAGGTGTTTATCAAGTGTGATACCATAGTCTTCAAGTTGTCGCTTAATCCATAGGATTTGAGCACAGCAACTTCCAGCTGCTACATATTCAGCTTCAGTAGTTGATAATGCAACTGAATTTTGCTTTTTGCTAAACCATGAGATTAAGTTACTTCCTAAGAATTGGCATGCACCACTTGTGCTTTTTCTATCTAACTTACATCCAGCATAATCAGAATCAGTATGCAATCAGATTTAATGTGGAGTCTCTAGAATACCATAAACCTACATTTTTTGTTCCACTTACATATCTTAGTATTCTTTTAACAGCAATTAAATGTGATTCTTTAGGTTCTGATGAAATCTAGCACATAAGCAAACAACAAACATTATGTCTGGTCTACTTGCAGTTAAGTAAAGTAGGGATCCGATTATACCTCGATAATATTTTGATCAACCTTCTTACCTTCTTCATCTTTGTCCAGCTTGCATGAAGGACTCATTGGTGTTCCGAGGGGTTTAATTGATTCCATACCAAACTTCTTTAGGATTTCTCTTGTGTATTTTGTTTGGTTGATAAATTCCCTCTTTGCTTTGTTTGATTTGGAGTCCAAGGAAGAAGTTGAGTTCTCCCATCATGCTCATTTCAAATTCACCCTGCATTAACTTGGCAAATTCTTGACATAGAATATTGTTAGTAGCACCAAAAATAATATCATCAACATATATTTGTACTACTAATAAATCTTTACTTTTCTTTTCAAAAATAAAGTTTTATCAACATTTCCTCTTATAAAATCATTTTCAATTAAGAATTTACTTAATCTATCATACCAAGCTCTAGGTGCTTGTTTCAAACCATATAATGCTTTGTGCAATTTAAAAACGTGATTTGAAAATTCGTGATCTTCAAAACCTGGTGGTTGTTCTACATATAACTTCTTCATTTATAAATCCATTTAAAAATGCACTTTTAACATCCATTTGAAATAAGTTAAAATTCATATGACATGCAAATGCAAGTAATAGTCTAATGCTTCTAATCTAGCTACAGGTGCAAAGGTTTCATCAAAATCAATGCCTTCTTCTTGATTATATCCTTTTGCAACTAATCTAGCTTTGTTTCTAATTACTATGCCATTTTCATCTAGTTTATTTCTAATATCCATTTTGATCCTATAACCGAATGATTTTTAGGTCTTTCAACTAAGGTCCATACATTATTTCTTGTAAATTGATTTAATTCTTCTTGCATAGCTAACATCCAATTATTATCTTTTTCAGCTTCTTCAATAGTTTTAGGTTCAATTTGTGATACAAATGCAAGATGATTACTAATGTTTCTCATGGATGATCTAGTTCTTATTCCTTGAGATGGATCACCTATAATCAATTCCTTAGGATGACTATAAGCATATCTCCAATCTCTAGGAAGATCTACATCATTATGATTAGCGTTAGTATCATCATCCTTAGGTGAATCATCATCTTTAGCTTCTTGTTCATGATCTAAAGATACATCAATATTTAATTTTTCAAGATCTTTCTCAATTATGTTTGTATCTTCCTCATCATCAAATTTTTCAGAACGAGTTGCTAAAGATTCATCAAAAACTACATGAATTGATTCTTCAACAACTAAGGTTTTCTTGTTAAATACTCTATATGCTTTACTAGTTGTTGAATATCCTAAGAATATTCCTTCATCAGATTTAGCATCAAATTTGCCTAAATTATTTTTACCATTATTATGAACAAAACATTTACAACCAAATGCATGAAAGTATTTATATTGGTTTTCTATCATGCCATAATTCATAAGGTGTTTTCTTTAAAATTGGTCTTATTAAGGCTCTATTAAGATGTAACATGCTGTGTTAATAGCTTCCGCCCAAAAGTATTTCGGTAGTTTACTTTCACATAGCATGGTACGGGCCATGTCTTCTAGAGTCCTATTTTTCCTTTCAACTACACATTTTGTTGTGGGGTCCTAGGTGCAGAAAAATTATGATTATACCATTTTCATTGCAAAAACTTTCAAATAAGTGATTTTCAAATTCAGTTCCATGATCACTTCTTAGAGACACTATGGTAGTGTTTTTCTCATTTGTTACTTTCTTGAAGAATTTCATGAATATCGAGAAAGTCTCATCTTTGTGAGCTAAAAACATTACCCAAGTGAATCTAGAGTAATCATCTACTATCACAAGACCATATTTCTTTCCTCCTAGACTTGTGGTTCTAGTTGGTCCAAAAAGGTCCATGTGAAGTAGCTCTAAAGGCCTAGAAGTTGAAACAATATTTTTAGATTTGAAAGAACTTCTAGTTTGTTTTCCAAATGACATGCATCACATATTTTGTTATTTTCAAAATCTAATTTAGGTAAACCTTTTACTAAATCCATTTTAATTAGTTTTGAAATCAAGTGTGTGCTTGCATGACCTAATCTTCGATGCCACAACCAACCAATCTCATTCATATTAGCATTATTTGCAACTAAGCAATGATTATTTGTAGACAATTTGTCTAAATCAATCATATATACATTGCCATTTCTATTTCCAATAAAACAATGCTATTATCAATGGGATTAGCTACAGTGCATAAAGAAGATTCAAATGAAACTTTAAAACCTTTATCACATAATTGACTTATACTAATTAAGTTATGTTTTAAACCATCAATATAATATTTTCAATAAATATGGAGGGAGTTATTTGAATGTTACCAAACCCCAAGATTTGGCCTTTGCCATTGTCGCCAAATGTAACAACTCCTCCTTTCTTTTCTTCTAGGGTGATGAATTCATCTTGTCACCCGTCATATGTCTTGAGCAGCCACTATCAAGATACCACTTTCTCTTTGATCTCTTGGCCACAAGACATTCCTGCAATGAAATCAGACTTTATGTTTAGGTACCCAAGCTTTCTTGGGTCCTTCATGGTTAGTACCAACAAATATTGTTCCTTTCGGAACCCATATTTTCTTTCCTTTAATATTTAGATTTTTACTTGGTTTCAGAATTTTACATTAATAGATTTGTGTCCTGATTGATTACATTTAAAGCATGTAAAATTACTTTGGCCAGCACTTAAAAAATATTTTTAAGTGATTTTTGTTTTCTTAAAGTGTTATATCCTAATCCGGCTTTGTCAAAAACTGCTTTTTGACTATTTAATAGAATGTCTAATTTAATTGAACTTAATGTAAACTTATCAACTATGTTTTTATGTTTTTCAACCTCATTCTTTAGTTTATCTTTTTCATTTAAGATTGATTCCTTTTCATTCATTAAGATTTCATTTTTAGATTTAAGTTTCTTAATTTCATTGTTAAGATTTTCTTTTTCATGAATGAAGGCTAAGTTTTCATTTTTCAAAATTTTGTACTTATTTTTCAAAACTTTGAAATCACCAACAAGTTCATTAAATGCATCAAAAAGTTCATCAAAGGTAAATTCATCGCAAGGATTGTCGGAACTTACCTCATCGTTGTCGTCCGCCATAAAGCATACGTTTGCGACTTCCTTTTGTTCTTCTTCTTCGGAAGAAGATTCCTCGCTATCACTCCATGTCGCCATATAAGCCTTCTTTTTCTTTTTGTAGGCTTTCTTCAATCTAGGACATTCATTCTAAAGTGCCCCGGTTTATTACACTCATAGCACGTCAAGGGGTCTTTCTCTTTTTCCTTGTCCTTGTCCTTAATCTTATCCTTTTCTCCTTCCCACTTAGCTCCAAATTTTTTCTTGTGGAAGGGTTTTTTTCTCCTCATAAATCTCTTGAATTTCTTTGCCAAGAGAGCAGTCTCCTCATCATTATCATCATCATCATCACTGCTGCTCTTTCTTCTTTTGCAGCTTTGAGGGCAATTATTTTCTTTTTCTTTGAATCCTCCTCAACATGCTGCCTCATAGTCAGCTCATGGGTCATAAGGGATCCTAGAAGCTCCTCTAAGGGTAAAGTATTGAGGTCTTTAGCTTATTGGATTGCTGTCATTTTTGCTTCCCATGATCTTGGTAAAGACCTAAGAATTTTCCGAACAAGTTCAGAGTTAGTATATGTCTTACCAAGACTTTTCAAACCATTTACAATATCAGTGAATCTAGTATACATGCATGCAATGGTTTCAGATTGTTCCATGCTAAACAATTCATATTTGTGTACAAGAATATTGATTTTAGATTCTTTTACTTGATTGGTACCCTCATGGGTAACCTCTAATCTATCCCAAATCTCCTTTGCGGAATTACATGTGGAGATTCTATTGAATTCATTAGCATCTAAGGAGCAATATAAAACATTCATGGCCTTAGCATTAAGCTGTGCCATTTTCCTATCATTATCATTCCAGTCCCTTTCGGGCTTAGGAACAATAGTGTCATCTATAACGTGTGTGGGTGTACTAGGTCCATTGATTATAACACCCCATAGCTCATAATCAGAAGCTTGAATGAATATCCTCATTCTAGCTTTCCAATAAGAATAGTTTGAGCCATTAAATAGTGGAGGTCTATTCGTAGAATAACCTTCAGCAAATGAACCAACTTGTGTTTTCATTTGGAACTTTAGCTCTTGATCGTGTGATCAAAATCTAATGAGCACTAGCTCTGATACCAATTGTTGGCCCAGATGACAACCCAAGAGGGGGGGGGATGAATTGGGTTCTTTAAAAAATTAGCCTTTTAAATTATTTAGCTTGAGATGAATGAGGACAAATGCAAAGCAAAGATAAATTGCAGTGAATAAAATAGAGATAGAGATAGAGACAATAGATCACGGCAAACACTAAGGATTTTATAGTGGTTCGGTGTATCCAACACCTACGTCCACTCCCAAGATTCACTTGGGTCCACACTATAATCACCCTAGATTACAGTTGAGTTGTTTTACAAGCTCACAACTCGAACTTGTTGTTTTCCTGGGCGCACAACGAACCCAGCTGGTTTTCAAAGGCTCACCAGCACAAAAACCTTAAACCCAAGCTTAACCAAGCTTGAACTGAGGTAAGACTACCTCCTCTAGTTCAATCCCTCAGATTGAGCTAGTCACAAAGAATAGAAATATGTTTGTTTAGTTACAATGGCTCCTTAATGAGCAGATAAACAAATGTAAGAATAGAGTTTAGATAAGCCTGATTTGCAGTTGGTTGGCTTTGAGCTTTTCTTCTTTTCTTCAATTCCTTGGAGGTGTAGAACCAGGCCTCAGCTTGGATTCTTCACGGAAGATGTGTTGGAGTTGATTTGGGCTTTCCCTCTTTTCTTTGAGTGTTGAAAATCTCTTGAGATACTCTTGAATAGCACTTGGATTTTCTTCAGAAGCTCCTTGGATTTGAGCTTGAACACAGAAGGAACTTCCTTTGGTTTCACACTCTTTCTTTCACTCTATTTTGAATCTCAGATTTTTTCAACTGATGCTCTGTTTTTCTGATTTTTCTCTTCTTTTTCTTTGAAATATATTTCTCTCTATTCGTCTCTTTTTGATTTGAAAACAGCTTCTCTATTTATAGATTCTGCAAGAATATATCCATTAGAGACAAAGAAAAATAGCCGTTAATCAAAAAACTTATCGTTGGAGCTGAGTTGGCATCCGTAAAAATTTCGCCCAGATTTGCTGGAGTCGACTCATGCTTTTCCCGAGTCGGCTCGAGCTCGTGATACTAAAAATAGAAATGTTTAGAAAGTCATGGGGTCGACTCACCAAAAGTAAAGTGTCGACTCCTGAAAGTCGGGGGTCGACTCATGAAAAGTTGGGGTCGACTCGCGAAGTGCTCAGAAAAAATCTCTTCTGGTGTCTGAGCGGAGTCGACTCACACAGTCATGGAGTCGGCTCGACAAAATTGGGGGTCGACTCGTGAAATTACGTGGGTCGACTCGAGACAGATAAACATTTCTGTTCTCTGAGTGGAGTCGACTCTGAAACTCAAGAGTCGGCTCCGGAACGTATCAAAAATCAGAAACTTTTCTGATTGACTTTAAAATCATTCCAGATTCATTTTAAATCATTGTTTTGACTTGAATTCAATAAAATTGACATTAAGAATTAATTCAAGAAGTATTCCAAAAACTCATTGATCAATCTATGAATTATAAAATTTCTTTTTGAAAGCTTAAAGTATTGAGCTTGAAGTTACTTTCAAAATGATTAATGTCAAACTTTAATATTCTCATTGATTGTTCAAAATAAATTTATTGCTCATTTAAATAAACTCATTACATCTTTTAATGTACTCAATGACTTTTAGTAATCATCAAAATCAAAAGGATTGGGGCATATAATTTTTCAATAATCTTCCAACACCAGATATCATGTTTTTTGTTTGTCTATGTGCTAGATTTCAATCAGAACCTAAAGAATCTCACTTAATTGCTGTAAAAAGAATCTTAAGATATTTAAGTGAAACTAAAAATGTAGGTTTATGGTATTCTAGAGACTCAACACTAAACTTGATTGCATATTCTGATTCTGACTATGCTGGATGTAAACTAGATAGAAAAAGTACAAGTGGTGCATGTCAATTTTTAGGATGTAATTTAATCCCTTGGTTTAGCAAAAAGCAAAATTCAGTTGCATTATCAGCTGCTGAAGCAGAATATGTTGCAGCTGGAAGTTGCTGTGCTCAAATCCTTTGGATTAAGAGACAACTTGAAGATTATGGCATAGCACTTGATAAAACTCCTATTAGATGTGATAACACAAGTGCAATTAATTTAACTAAAAATCCAATTCAACATTCAAAAACAAAACACATTGAAATTAGATATCACTTTATAAGAGAACATGTAGCTAATAATGAAATTTGTCTTGATTATGTTAGTATTGAAGAACAATTAGCTGATATATTTACAAAACCCTTGAGTGAAGAGAGGTTTTGCTATCTTAGAGGTGAATTAGGGATTTGTGACCCTTTGGAATGATTTTGAAACTCTAAGGAATGACTATCTAGATTTCTATTAATTTCTTAATGTTCCTTTCATAATTTTAAGGACAAATTATCTAGTCATCTGAGCAATTTGTTCCTCTTATTCCAAAGATTTTTTTTAAAATTTTATTGAACCTATTTTGACAAGTTTCAGATGTTTGAATCTCAGTTATTTTTCTCTAAAACTGTCAGTGGAGTCGACACCTCAGTTTGGGGAGTCGACACCTTGTCTGTGTCGCTCTTGGTCCCTGACCTTGGAGCCGACACCCGTATAAGTGGAGCCGACTCCAGTTCGAGCGCTGACTGTGTTAGTGATGTGGAGTCGACACCCGACTTTGTTGGAGTCGACACCTGAGGGTCCAAAATTGATTTTATTAGGGTAGAGTCGACACTTTGTCATTCCGTTCTTTTTCAATCCACTGCCAAACTCTTCCCAAACTTTGTCAAAACCTCCCCAACTCAAATTTCACTCATTTCAAACCTTCCCAAGAATCTTAATGGTACCTAAGAGGAGAGGATCAGTGATTGGAGCACCCGTGATGACTGGGAAACGATCGGCGAGGCGACCCGTCCGCGAGCCGTCTTCGAGCGAGGAATCTTCAACCCAATCAGACAATCCTAATCCTTCTTCTCCTCAGGTAGACACATTAGCTAGGAGAGTGATCACAATGGGTAGGAAAGTCGATTTTGAATTTTTTGAATCCGAGGGCTTTTCTATTGGGAATCAAATTAAAGAATTAGGCTGGGATAAATTGTGCTCATTAGATGTTCCCACCTATCCTGCCCTTGTCAAAGAGTTCTACTTCAATCTATTGAGAGGTGATAGTGGAATCGTGAGTTCTGTCAGAGGTAAAAGAGTCCATCTCACATTTCAAAAACTAGGAAACCTTTTGAGCATTCCCATCACTGGATTGGCAGCCGACGTACACAGTGAGAGGTCAGACGCCTTGTCAAGGATGTTAGGGAGAGAGGTTATAGAATTTGAAGAGGTTAGGGCTAACCAATTGCCCTTGGAATTGAGATTGCTTCACAATATTTGCAGTAGGATTTTATTTCCTAAAACCGGTCGATTTGAGTATGTCTCCGAGCGAGACATAGTTGTGATGGATAGTGTATTGACTGGTCAACCTATAAACCTAGCTGCAATGATGATTTTTTATATGGCCGAAGCTGGAGGAAAAAGGAGATCGTCCCTACCCAATGGCATGGTTCTAACTATGGTTTTCAGGAGCCAAGGAGTTGTAATTTTGGATAATGAACCTTCCAAGAACCTCAGGCATACTGATTACTACAGTTTGGCCACCTTGCATCGGATGGGATTTGTAAAGGTCAATGGGCATTGGGAAAGGAAAGGCAATTTGGATGAGAGAGCCCCTGAGCTTACACCTTCTGCACCTTTTGAGGCTGGTCCGTCTGTGAGGGTTCCCTCTCCATAGCCTAGCAGTCCGGTTCCTATTCCTGTCCCTGCTCCTACCTTTGCTCAAGTTTCTGATTAGCCATCTACTTCATCAGTCGAATTTTCAGACTTTCAATTGGAGCAACTTAAAGGTTTACTTGCTACTCAGAAAGATGAATTGAAGACTGAGTTTGATAATCATTTTATGAACTTAAGAGAGACTCTCTACTCATTGGATGATCGCATCAGTAAAATCGAGTCCACTCTTGGTTCATCTGCAGAATCCTTAACAACTGATCTAAAGAACATATTTGAAGAACTTAAGGATATCTGTGGAGATTCTGAAAATTACTCAAGATGCAATGCCGAGCTTCAAGATAAAATCATGACTGCTTGCTCTTTTGTTGATAGAAGATTGAAAGAATTTGTAGCAACTCAAAGTGATGGAATGGGAAAGATTTTAGATCATTTGCAAAGGATTATTAGAACCAATCTATGATTTTCATGTCTTGATATAAAAGTTGTTGTTTGATGTTTCATTTTGAAATCTTGATGTAAAAGTTGTTGTTTCATTTTGAAATCTAAATGTAAAATTGTTGTTTGATGTATAGTTTGATAGTTGACAAAGTTCAGTTTCATTTTATAACACTTGACTTTTTAATGCAATAAAAATATCTTTTGAGCTATCAATTTTAACATTCTACTTAACTTCTCTTAGTCTTTTTGTTGATTACAAAAAAGGGAAAGAAAGTTATGTCGTATATGCACTGATTATTGGTTAAGCATTGATTGGTAATTGATTGATATCAAGTTATTTGGATATGCATTAATGATTATTGGTTAAGCATTGATTGGTAATTGATTGATATCAAGTTATTTGGATATGCATTAATTTAAACAAGCTTAAGTGAAAGATATAACTAAAGTCAAGGGGAGCAATTGTCAAATTGAACTTCATAGGGGGAGCTATCTTATTCAGGGGGAGCTTACCTGTGAGGATCATATATTTAAAAATCTTGATTTAAGAATCCTATGCATATACTCAATGTTTTTATAATCATAAAAAAGGGGGAGATTGTTGACCCAATTATTGATTTTGATGATTAATAAAGGAATTGAGTATATTTATTGTGTTACTGATGAATTTAATAAGTGTTTCATGGCTTAAAAATATTTGTTTAATCAAAAGGCATTTAGAAACGTATTTTGAATCAAGTGCCAAAGGTAAGTTTCAAAATTTAGAACCTGGAGTCGACACCTAGAAAGCCTGGAGCCGACCCCATGGCCAATCAAATATCTTTCTGATTTTTTGATACAGTCCGGAGCCGACACCTAGAGTTTTGGAGCCGACACCCAGAGTTTCGAGTCGACACTTACAGTGTCTGGAGCCGACTCCAACACGGGGACAGAACGTATGATTTTTGACTAACTTGGAGCCGACACAGTCTTTTGGAGCCGACACCTGACCATGACGAGCCGACACTTAACTTTTTCGGAGCCGACTCCTCGACGAACTCAGAACTTTCTATTTTTGGATACACGACTTGGAGCCGACACCTGAAAAGTTGGAGCCAACTCCAACCTGTCAGAAATAATTTTTAAAATGCCAGATCAGCTCAAATTAATAGTAATATTTTCTTTTCACCTAACTTCTAATGGATATATTTTGTTTAGAAAAACTTTCTAGGTACATTCCAACGGCTAGTTTTCTCACCAAAAATGGATTAAAGAAAATCTATAAAAAGAGGGAAAAAGCTCATTTGAAAATATAACAAAAAAAATCGGAGCTAATACAAATCAAAAATCCGAGAAGTCTTGAGCCTGAAATCAAAGAGAAAAGTATCCAAGTTCAAATCCTTCCACTCCAAAAAGCTCAAAGAGAAATCCAAGGCATTGAACTCAAAAATCGGAGGTTTTTCAAAAGCTCTATTTTGGTGTGATTTTCCAACTTCTCATCTGCAACATCTGTGAAGAATCAAAGCTGAGGCCTGATTCAACATCTCCAAAGAGAAGAGGAAAAGAAGAAAAGAAGAAAAGCTCAAATCCAATCTACTTCAAATAGGCTTTTCTAAACTTGTTTATTTACTTTGAATATTTGCTCATTTGAGGAGCTGTTTGTCAATATAAACATTATTCTTTCTTGTTTTTACTAGTTCAATCAGGGGGATTGAATTAGTGGAGGTAGTATACCTCGGGGCAAGCTAGATTAGCTTGAGTTTGGGTTTTGTGCTGGTGAGCCGAGAAAAATCAGCTGGGTTCGTTGTGCACCCGAAAAACAACAAGTTTTGAGTTGTCATCTTGTAAAACAACTCGGCTATAATCTAGTTAATTATATTGTGGACCCGAGTGGAACTTGGAGTGAATGTAGGTGTTGGATACACCGAACCACTATAAAATCATTATGTTTGCCGTGCCTTAATTGTCTCTCTCTCTATCTCTTTGTGATTGAAATCTATTCTCCACTTAATTATTTCAAAGTCAATAGTTTTAAAAAGGTTAAAAAAAATTTTAGAACCCAATTCACCCCCCCTCTTGGGTTGCCATCTGGGCTAACAATGCCTAAGAGAGACAGATCGTAGTATGATAGATTAGACCCTTAACCTTACAACTATTAGATAGTTTATACTCTAAGCGAACGTGCCATGATCTCCTGATACGGTCCATGCTGACAAGAGATAAATTATTCTAATTTTAAATTTATAAAAATTATTACTATTGCAACATTAAAAAAAGAAGATAAAACCTATTTGCATGGTGGATTTGGATTCCTGGGTTGCTTCTTCTGCTATTTGAATTTTGTTAATTAATTAGTTGTTATATTTTAATAACCGCTATTCTTAATATAATCCTCTATAGATAAATTTTTTTTTTCTATTTCGTGAAATAATTGCCCTTGATCCCCAAGGATACAATCCTGATTCATCACTAGCTATAGTAGTGAGTAGGTTTTATTTTTGACTGCCAACGATAGCGATTAGTATCTTAAGAGTAAATCTAGGTATTATAATTTCTTCGACTAATTTTCTTCCTGGGTACGATATCGTAAAACTTTGCCTCAACTTTTTTTATAAGGGTATCGTACGTTTATAACTAGAGTGTCTTAATTGTAAAACTGGGGTGTTGTAATATTTTTTGGCCGATTCTCTCCTTGGGTGCGATGTCATAGAGCTTTGCCTCAACATTTTTTGTAATGGTGTCGTAAGTTTGTAACTATGATGTTTTAAGAGTAAAATTAGGGTATCATAATTTTTTTGACCAATTAACTCTTTGGGTGCGATGTTGTAGAGCTTTGTCTCAATTTTCTATAAGGGTGTCGTGAGTTTGTAACTAGAGTGTCTTAAGAGTAAAACTGGGGTGTCGTAATTTTTTTGATTGATTTTCTCCTTGGGTGCGATGTTGTAGAGCTTTGCTTCAATGTTTTTTGTAAGGGTGTCTTAAGTTTATAACTAGGGTGTCTTAAGAGTAAAATTGGGATGTCATAATTTTTTTGGCCGATATTCTCCTTGGGTATGATGTCGTAGGGCTTTGCCTTAACCTTTTCTTTAAGGGTGTCGTACATTTGTAACTAGGATGTCTTAATTGTAAAACTAGGGTGTTATAATATTTTTTTGGCCAATTTTCTTCTTGGGTGTGATGTCGTAGAGCTTTGTCTCAACGTTTTCTATAAGAGTGTTGTAAGTTTGTAACTAAGGTGTCTTAAGAGAAAATTGGGGTGTCGTAATTTTTTTTGGCCGATTTCTTCCTTAGGTGCAATGTCGTAGAGCTTTGCCTCAATGTTTTTTGTAAGGGTGTTGTAAGTTTGTAACTATGGTATCTTAAGAGTAAAACCGGGGTGTCATAATCTTTTTCGATCGATTTCCTCCTTGGTTGCGATATCGTTGAGGCAAAATTGATTTCCTCCTTGGGTGCGATGTTGTAGAGCTTTGCCTTAACGTTTTTGGTAAGGGTGTCTTAAGTTTATAATTAGGGTGTCTTAAGAGTAAAACTGTGGTGTCATAATTTTTTTTCGGCCGATTTCCTCTTTGGGTTCGATGTCGTAATGCTTTGCCTCAACGTTTTCTGTAAGGGTATCATATGTTTGTAACTAGGGTATCTTAATTGTAAAACTGGAGTGCTATAATTTTTTTTAGCCAATTTCTTCCTTGAGTGCAATGTCGTAGAGCTTTGCCTCAACATTTTCTGTAAGGGTATCGTTAGTTTGTAAATAGAGTGTCTTAAGAGTAAAACTGGAGTGTCATAATTTTTTTTGACCTATTTCCTCCTTGGGTGCGATATCGTAGAGCTTTGCCTCAACGTTTTTCATAAGGGTATCATACGTTTATAACTAGGGTGTTTTAATTTTAAAACTAGGATGTCGTAATATTTTTTCAATCGATTTTCTCTTTGGGTGCGATGTCGTAGAGCTTTGTCTCAACGTTTTTTTGTAAGAGTATCATAAGTTTGTAACTAGGGTGTCTTAAGAGTAAAACTAGGGTGTCATAATTTTTTTGATTGATTTTCTCCTTGGGTGTGATGTTGTAGAGATTTACCTCAATGTTTTTCGTAAGGGTATCATACGTTTGTAAATAGGATGTCTTAATTGTAAAACTGGGATGTCATAATATTTTTCGGCCGATTTTCTCCTTGGGTGCGATGACGTAGAACTTTGCCTCAACATTTTCTATAAGGGCATCGTAAGTTTATAACCAGGGTATCTTAATTGTAAAACTGGGGTGCTATAAATTTTTTTTTACCAATTTTTTAGCAAGGATGTCTTAAAGCGTTTCCTTAACATTTTATTACTAGGGTGTTGTTATTTTATAACAAAGATGTCTAGAAAAAATAAGAGTTATCCTAGGATGAAGAAGGAGAAGGAGACACCCGAAAGGAGAAGAAATGATACCCGTGTGCCTTCGAAAGAAGAAGAGCCGAGTTGTCCTTTTCAAAAAAAATCTCAAAGGACAAAAATATCCTTTGCCATGCGTGGTATTAATACATGTTATGCTCAAAACATAACATCATATTCCTACTATTTTATTCCATCGCGTCAAGCCATGTAGGATCTATGTGGACCAATAAGGAGGGCTGGTTCAATCCACATAGGATTTGCTGCTTCAGAAGTGGTGTACAAAGACTTTTCCATTGAATTTATAACCATATAGCTGTTCCATTGAATAGTTAAGCCTAAGCTTGTGTTATTTGGGCCGATTGTTGGGCTGGCCCTAGCACGCTTAAACAACTCACTTGGCTTGACTTAAAATGAGATTGACGTCAAAATTGACCATAATTAACTCATGTGGTCCAAGTGTTTTATATGCCAACATCGAGCAACCAGCAACTTGAAGGCATAGCGATAGTGTTCTCGAGCTTTTAAAGGGTATTTTGCGGATTGTTGGTTTGGAACTCCTAAGTTTAATTTTCAGTCTTTCCCTTTTCTTTGTATTGGTTTTCATGATATGCCAAAAATGTCATCGGTATGCATAGATCATTCCTTTGATAATATTTAGCAGTGACCGAATCCATATGATAATAAAAATTTGAGTACAAGTTAATTAGTAATATATAGATGAATTTAAGTTATAATTTTTCAAATCATTTTTTTGTAACATCCGATGTGAAACTATTCATACATAGAGTATTATAAAAACATAAAATAAACCACATGATGTGTGAGATTTTTTTTCAAACATTTTCTATATAGCTATTAGTTACAAATCAAGTATTGATTCAATTAAAGGATTGGGTTAATAGTTCAATGGCCTAATCGACAAGCCAATAATCAAACCAAATAAATATTTAAAATTTAAAATTTATCCATAATGATTAATAAATCTAATTTTTCTATAAAATTTAATTAATTTGATAGATTTAAATTTAAATGTTTAAGATCACGCTATTTAGACTATAATAAAATATAATATCTATATTAATATTTGAATTAGTCTTAAATTTTTTAAAAATAATAATACTTAAAATCCTCTATATTGGTTAGAGAGGGAGAGGTCAAAAAGGAAAGAAAGAAGGATTTAATATAAAAGATAAAAAAGACTATAAAAGCAACATCAATAATTAAATTATATTAATAAAAAAGTAATTTTTAAAGGCATAAAATTAATTCATTCTTATCCATTCACACAAATCATCGCGATAAAAGAAAAACTAGTTGGTTCATCTGATCTTGATAGGATCAATTGCACATTTAGTTTAATCAAAGAATTGGATCGGTTAGTAGTTTGATTCATCTATTACCGGTCAATTGGTCAATTTGGTCTAAGCCGGACAGCTATGTTTCTATCTATTCCTCAAATGTTATGGTAATATAATAAATAATAGTAAATAGAAAATTTTACTATTTCTATTTTTATTACACATTACGTAATGAACTTTAATATGGTTAAGCAAAAATTTCTATTGCACGTAACAAAGAATAACTAGAGCCATATCCATGTCATTAATAGCTAATGCACAATTTATTTTGTTTCCCTTTTGTTTTTGGTTACTCTAGAAATACATTATAATACTATAATAAATTAAAATAATAAAAAGATTTCATTAACTAAATTTTCGTTACCATTAAGTAATAAACTTTAATAATAGATGAGCATATTAATATCGGCATCATCTTACAAATTAAGCAATATATTTTAATAATAGTTGAATGCATTAATACTAGCATTTACATGATGGATAAAAATAACCTTACAAAAACTGAGTCTTCAATTGACATACACACACACACACACAAAATATTCTAAAATTGTTTTTTTGATGCATCGAAGCTCTACCATTAATTACCATTTTGACGTTGATTCCATGACTGAAGAAAGTTTAAATATCTAAATATTAACACAGGGACTTCCACATAATTTTTCAGAGCCTGTGCATCCTCCATAAGAGCGAACAACATCCCATGTTCTATAGGCCTAAGCCTTCACAGCCATGATCTGGAACCTGCACAACATCTAGAAATGCGCAACAATAACGTTGTTTAGTCCACAATGCAAATGCTTACACGCCACCAACATCAAATATTATATACTAAAATAGTTCTCAGATATGGTGAGATATCTGTTCACAGCTACGGGTGGGGAATATCTATTTAAAGGTCATTAAATTTCTTTTATTGTTTGTTGTAAGTGTTCTCAAGTGCATCTCATGTGCTTACGTCTGGCGATAATTCATGTTAATTACTTGCATTGAGCGTACCAACGCCCATGAGAAAATAAGTGATACGTGATAGGCTGCGATTTCAAGATTTTAAAATTTTAAAATTTATATTTGCTGATAATTAAACGCATTCTATTTTTGTTTCTCTTGCCATATATTTATTTGTACACCTTAAAGAAGGCAAGGATTAAGAGCTTAAGTGCTGCATTTAATGAAAGAAATAAACTTCTTCCACAGAAAAATAAATCGTATTTATTACCGTTATAAATTTAAAAGAAAATAATCATGAATCGCTCCTCATGCTTATGCCATCAAAAGTTGGCGACAGTTGGACTTATCTCTTGGGAAATTGGTTGATATATAAACATTGGAATTTCTACATTGTTCTACGCTGTTATATATATCTAATCTACAAAGGAGTTGTCCATCCTTTTGTTCCCTTTCATCCTCAGCCGACCTATCTCCATTTCTGCTCTCGATCAGCAGTTGTTCGACGTTTTCTGCCTGATCGATCCCAGGTATATTCCGCCCGCTAGACACATCTTCTAACCAGAGGTATCCTTTTCATCTAGAAAAGGTCAGTCTGGTTTGTATTTGGCATCGGACACCTATTGGTATGACGGATAAAAGATAGACACTTAGAATCTTCTCCACAGTAACCCAAAATATTGCTTTTGTTAATCTTTCTTGTACCATCAATCTTATAAGAGCTGATGGACGTTTTGCCTATTAGTTAATTTGGTAAAGCCACTAGATGTTGGGTATCAGTGATTTGGAGTGCCCGATTAAATATTGTTTTCAGTATACTGATGAATTTTTTGGCTTCTTTTTATCATATATGAGCTTCAATACTGTATTACAGCAGTCAAAATTTCTTAAGCCTTTAGAAGTTCTTGATTTCTCTAGCTTGTGTGCTTTGTGTCTCCTATAATATTGTGCGATGATACTTTTGTCTTCTATGTAATAACTAGTAAAATTGATAGATCTTGCCATCTATCAAATTCAGACGTAAATTCGTGAAGTGTTGGATGTTAATGACTTGGGAGTTCCCTTTTAGATCCTGTTTTTAGTATGCTTACAATTTTTTCAGTAATTTTTTTGTTGCAAACGATCTTCAATATTATAATATATTGGTTAAAATTTCTTCAGCCTTTAAAAACTCCTAATATCTTGATTGTCACATTTCAGTTGCAATATTATGCTATCATACTACGTTTTTCAAACAATAATTTATTAAAATTGATAGATATTGCAGTTGATCTGGTAAATTAAGTTCATTAGGTGTTGGATATCAATAACATAGACTGTCTATTAAATCTTGTTTTTAGTATACTTGTGAATTCTTTGGTATATTTCTTTCACATATGAGCTTCAATATTGTAATTAATATGGTAGTTAAAGTTTCTTTAACATTTCAAAGCACTTGATATCTTGTTTGTCATATATCAGCCGCAATATTGTACTATCAATCTGTCTTATAAGCAATAATTATTAAAATTGATAGATGTTATCAGTTAATTAATTTGATAAATTTACTAATTGTTAGATATCATTGACTTATAGTACTTTATTAAATCTCATAAATTTTTGATATTTTTTTTAAAAACTTACGAATTTTTGGTATCCTTTTTGTCGTATATGAGCTTTAATATTGTAATATGGTATTTAAAGTTTCTTTAACCTTTAAAAGCACTTGATATTTTGTTTGACATATATTAGCTGCAATATTGTACTGTCATACTGTCTTTTGAGGAATAATTATTAAAATTGATAGATGCTACCAATTAGTTGATTTGGTAAATTTACTAACCGTCGGGTATCATTAACTTTGAGTACTTTATTAAATCTCATAAATTCTTCTATATCTTTTTTGTCGTATATGAGCTTCAATATTATAATATATCATTCAAAATTTCTTCAACCTTTAAAAGCCCTTGATATGTCATTTGTTGTATATTGTTGCAATATTATTCTATCAAACGATATTTTCTAAGCATTATTATTAGATTTGATAGATTTGCCAGCTAGTTGATTAAGATCACTAGGTGTTAAAATCGATGACTTGGAGTACTATATTAAATATTATTTCTAGTATTCTTGCTAATTTTTTGTTATCTTTTTTATTGTATACGAGATTCAATATTGTAATATGGTAGTCAAAATTTCTTAAACCTTTGAAAGCTCTTGTTTTCTTGCATGTCGTATATCAATTGTAATATATACTATCGTACTAAGTTTTCTATGCTATAATTATTAGAACTAACAGATTATCAGCTAGCTGATTTGGCAAATTAACTAATTATTGGATGCCATTGGCTTGAAGTACTTTATTAAATCTCATGAATGTTTTGGTATCATTTTTGTTGTAAATGAGCTTTAATAGTATAAATGTGGTCAATATTTCTTCAAACTTTAAAAGTATTTGCTATCTTCTTTGTCGTAAACCAGCTGTAATATTGTACTATCATACTATATTTTCTAAGTAATAATTATTAAAACTAATAGATGTTGCCAGCTGGCTATTTTGGTAAATTCACTGACCATTAGATATTGTTGACTTAGAGTACTTTATTGAATCTCATAAATTCTTTGATATCTTTTTTGTTGTAAATGAGCTCGAATATTATGATATATCAATCAAAATTTCTTTAACCTTTAAAAACTCTTGATATCTCATTTATCATATATCAGTTACAGTATTATACTATCATACTATGTTTTCTAAGCAACATCATTAGAACTGTTGGATATTGCTAATTGATTGATTAGGTAAATTCACTAGGTGTTAGATATCAATAACTTGGAGTACTCTATTAAATATTGTTTCTAGTACTCAACTTATCTAAGCCTTTTCCCTACATGGGGTCGACTACATGAATCTGCTTCCTTCACTCTGCTCTATTCAGAACTAAGTTGACATTCAAATTATAGATAATTATATTTTTTCTAATTATTTTTATCCATATTAGTTTAGATTTACCTTTACCTCTATCTTTACCATGGATTATTAAAAAATTAGTCTTTCTAACTGGAGTATCTAAATATCTTTGTTGTATATGTCTAAACTACCGTAATCGATTTTCTTTCATTTTATTTTTAGTTAGGGCTACTTCTATCATTTCTCTTATATGTTTATTTTTAACTCTATCTTTTAAAGTTTTACCATATATCCATCTTAACATGCGCATTTCTGTTACACTTAATTTATTCAAATGCTATTTTAGTATTACCTAACACTGTTCCATATAGCATAGCTTATCTAATAGTGGTTTTATAATTTTTTTTAATTTTAATATGATACATCGATTATACAATACTTCCAAAGTACTTCTCCACTTAACCCATCCTGCTTTAACTCTATGATTCACATCTTCACCTATTTCACCTTCTTGCTAGATAACTGATCCCAAATACCTAAAATTTTTACTTCTTGATATCTTTTAGCTTGCAATCTTCATTGTTTCTTTATTTATATTTTTATTTTCACTAAAATTATATTTCATATATTTAGTTTTAGTTCTACTAATCTTAAAATCTTTATATTTTAAAGTCTCTCTCCAAATCTCTAGCTTAGCATTTACTTCAGATTTAGTTTCATCAATCAACACTATATCGTCTGCAAATAACATACACCATGGGATATCATCTTGAATATATTTGGTTAGTTCATTCATAACTAATACAAGAAGATACATACTTAAGGCACATCCTTAATGTAAACCCAGTAATTGAAAACTCACTAGTTTCTCTTATTATTATTTTAACAATAGTTATTGCTCTTTTAACAATAGTTATTACTCTATAAATTCTATGTAACTTTTAGTAACTCTTTTTTTTTCTAAAATCTATCATATTATTTCTCTAGGTACTCTATCATTTGCTTTCTCTAAATCAATAAAGACTATATGGAGGTCTTTTTTTCTTTTTTCTATACTTCTTCATCAATCTTCTTAATAAATAAATTACTTTCATGATCGATCTTTTAGGCATAAATTCAAATTGATTATTTGACATCAAAATTTTAGCTTTTATTCAATTTTTTATTACTCTCTCTCATAATTTCATTATATGACTTATCAGCTTAATCCCTCTATAATTTGTATAGTTTTGAATATCTTATTTATTTTTGTATATGGATATTAATATTTTTTTTTCAATTATCCAGTAGTCTTTTAGTTGCTACAATCATGTTAAATAAATTGGTTAACCACATGACTTCAATTTCTTCTAAGCCTTTCTAAACCTCAATAGAGATCGTATTTAGCCCTAATGCCTTTGCATTTTTTATTTTACTTAAAGCCTTTTTAACCTCAAGCATGCTAAATCTATAAAAAAAATATTTTCATTTGTTATTCCTAATTTATCACATTCTTCTACCCTTAGATTTACTAAATTATTTTTATTTAATAATTTTTTAAAATAACTTTTTCATCATTCTTTTATCTCTTTTTTACTAAGAGTCGTTCATTTTTATTCTTAATATATTTAATAAAGTCAATATCTTTTATTTTCATTTATCTTAGTTTTGCTAGTTTATATATAGTTTTTTCTTCTTCTTTTATATATAGTTTATTATATAAATCATCATAGGCTTTAAGTTTGGCATTACTTACTGCTTTTTAGCTAGTATCTTTGTTAATTCTTTGTAATCCTTTTTGTCATATATGAGGTTTAATATTGTAATATGGTAGTCAAAATTTCTTCAACCTTTGAAAGCTCTAGATTTCTTGCATGTCAAATATCAGTTTTAATATATATTTTCGCACAATGTTTTCTAAGCTATAATTATTAGAACTAATAGATATTGACAGCTAGCCGATTTGGTAAATTAGCTAATTGTTGGATGTCATTGGCTTGAAGTACTCTATTCAATATTGTCCCTAGTATTCTTGCTAATTTTTTGTTATCTTTTTTGCCATATATAAGATTCAATATTGTAATATGTTAGTCAAAAATTTCTTCAACCTTTGAAATCTCTTGATTTACATGTTGTACATCAGTATTAATATATACTATTGCACTATGTTTTCTAAGCTACAATTATTAGATAGATGTTCTCATCTAGTTGATTTGGTAAATCAACTAACTGTTGAATGTCGTTGGCTTGAAGTATTTTATTAAGTATCATGAATTTTTTGGTATCATTTTTGTCATATATGAGCTTTTAGTAATAATATATACTATCACACTATGTTTTCTAAGCTATAATTATTAGACCTAATAAATGTTGCTAGCTAGTTGATTTGGTAAATTAACTAATTGTTTGATGTCATTGCATTGAAGTACTTTATTAAATCTTATGATTTTTTTGGTATCTTTTTTTGCTGTATACAAGCTTTAATATTATAATATGCCGATTAAAATTTCTTTAACCTTTAAGAGCACTTCATATCTTGTCTGCTATAAATCAACTATAATATTGTACTATCATACTATGTTTTTTAAGCAATAAAGATACTGCTAGTGATTGATTTGGTAAATTCACTGGCTGTTAGATATCATTGACTTAGAGTACTTTATTAAATCTCATGAATTTTTTGATATCTTTTTTGTTGTATATGAGCTTCAATATGGTAATACCGTCGGTCAAAATCTCTTCAACCTTTAAAAGCTCTTGATATGCCATTTGTCGCATAAGTTGCAATATTATACTATCATACGATATTTTCTAGGCATTATTATTAGATCTGATAGATGTTGCCAACTAGTTGGTTAGGTAAATTCACTAGTGTTATATATCAATAACTTGGAGTACTCTATTAAATATTATTTCAAGTATTCTTGCTAATTCTTTATTATCTTTTTTGTTGTTTATAAGATTCATATTTGTAATATGGTAGTCAAAATTTCTTCAACCTTTGAAAGCTCTTTATTTCTTGCATGTCTTTATATTAGTTGTAATATATATTATAGCTCTATGTTTTCTAAGGTATAATTATTAGAACTAGTAGACGTTGCTAGTTGGCTGATTTGGTAAATTAACTAATTGTTGTATATCGTTGGCTTGAAGTACTCAATTAAATCTTATGAATTTATTGGTATCTTTTTTGTCATATAGGAGCTTTAATATTATAATAAGTTGGTCAAAAATTTTTAACCTTTAAAAGCACTTGATATCTTGTTTGTCATAAATCGACTATAATATTATACTATCATATTATTTTTCTAAGCAATAAAAATGTTACCATCTGGTTGATTTGGTAAATTCACTGACTATTAGGTATCATTGACTTAGAATACTTTATTAAATCTCATGAATTCTTTGATGTCTTTTTTGTGAGCTTTAATAAGATAATATGTTGGTCAAAATTTCTTCAACCTTTAAAAGCTCCTGATATTGCACTATCATATTATGTTTTGTAAGCAATAATTATTAAAACTAATAGGTGTTGCTTGCTAGTTGATTTGGTGAATTCACTGATTGTTAGATATCGTTGAATTAAAGTACTTTATTAAATCTCATTAATTTTTTGATATCTATTTTGTCATATATGAGCTTGAATATTAAGCCTAGCTTGTAGCTCGAAATTTTTTTTGATTTAAACCTAGATTAGGACATAGCTCAATCTGGTCTCACTTATTTCCAGCCTCGACTCTTAGGTAGTGTTTGATAGAAAAAATATTATCCATGAATAAGTGTACGGAATAGAGTTTATCTCCTGGCTATCTCTAGGGATATCACTTGGCTATCCTATTGATCATATCAAATATAAAAAGGTAAATTCATAGGATAACTTTTTTTTTTTTACTTTTATTTGGAGGGATAACGAGCTATTTCTGCATTTTTTAGGGAATAAATTGAGGGGATAACCTATAGTTAACCCTGGATAACCCATGGATTATCCCTCTGGTTAACTTTATTCCCAGCTATCCTTTATAGTTATGGCTTTTGAGAATAAAAGGGGATATCTAGGTTAAATCTTATTTCTAGCTAGCATATGAGGGAATACCTTGGCATCTTTTTTTCTTTTCAATTTCTTTTCAATTTTTTATATGAGCTACCATATTTGTAATATGTCAGTCCAACTGCAATATTATACTATCGTAATCAAAATTTGTTCAGCCTTTAAAAATTCTGATATCTTGTTTATTACATCTGGTCGCAATATTTTATGCCTGCAGTCAAAATTTCTTCAGGCTCTTTTTTCTTTTTTTTTCCCCCTAATTAATGCTGCCTATATGATACCGTTGTCGCATCATCACTTACTATCCTTGTTGAGCAGTGATCACTGTACGTATTCCGACAAACATTAAGCAGCACAAGATGGACGGTGAGATGGAATACGCTGAGCTGAGAGCACAGCTAGAGTTTTGCAAGAAGTTGGTCAAGCGCTCCAACGTCTACAGGAATCTTGTCATTGACTTGGAGAAAAATACTGCTATGAAGAATTGCATCACCGACCTGATGGGACCCTACAGCAACATACTAATGGTGGTGTACAAGCTTGGAAGCATCCAATACAGCTGGGCGTCGAAATTTCGTCTCGCATTTGCTCTCTCTCTGAGACAAAGGTTCAGCCAGTGGATCGAAGGCATCGAGATCATTGAACCAACCTTAAATGTAACAGAAAATAGGGTTATCAAAAATTCGGCATGTCATATAAGTTTGAGGAATGATCAGGGCAGTAGAAGGGTGGACAGGCCCATACTGTTTTTCATGCCAAACCCGGACAGCGTAATGTATGAAAATCTATTGGCCGCAAACTGGTGTCCGTCTCGGTTGAATCAGATCATGACCATAGGAGTCAGCCTTAAATACATGTTGGAAAGACTTGGCTACCAGAGCTCTGAGGACGAGGACGAGGACGAGGACGAGACTGGCCGCGGACGAAGTGAAGCGCAGAACGACGCATTTGAAGGCAATTGAGAGTCATGTGCGGGAGTTCCCGATCTGTAGGGAAATGGATGGCCTGTATCATGATGCACTACTGATGGATCATATTGAAGAGGATTTCTTGATGGACAATGGGAACAATGAGTCTGAAGATCCTAATAACGAGGAAGACGAAGAGGATAGCGATGAATATAGTGATACTGAGATGGAGAGTGATGAGCCTGATGATGAGCTAGAACACTTTGGATTTGCTGAAGACCCCCCATGCTCGGATTTTGCGACGCACTTCTTCAGATTGAATCCCAACATCAACATGGAAGCCTCGTACCCAGGTAAGCTTAATTAATTTAGTGGCATGTTTATCTTTTCTATGTTCCTTTCATCGTACATATATGGGCTTTTAGTGATTCACGTACAATTCTTTCAGGTGTCTCATCGATAGAACTGATGCGGCATTCTATCAACATCAGGAGTCCAGATGACACGAAGTAAGAAGCTGGCTCAGTGACAAATTCTAATTAACTTCAACTCTTTTAAACATATATATAGTGGGCCTTTTGCTTAGGCAACTCAAATAGAAACACAATTTTTATATCAGAATAATTTGATCCTTGATAAACTAATATCACCATATTTGGTATGCCATATGCTAGCAATTAAGATCATTTCGTATGCATTGGAAATCCTGATCACCAACAATAAAAAATCAAAATTTTTCATAATTAGTTAATCTCTCCTTATCTTAAAAAATAACTATCTAAAATATTTTATAAGCAACACAATAATGTATCATTATTTCATATTATTTACTATTGTAATATTTAAAATTAATTATAATACTACTATAGTAAAATATTATATTATTGTAAATAATATTAAGTACTTATGGATAGGAGTATTTTGATTCTCGAATCCTAAGTTAATGTCACTATGTGAGGGCGATCTTAGATACCCAACCTTGTGGAAGGATATAGGATTATTAAGTTAAATAATGATTTTAGAGATAGTAGTAATTTGAGATCATCGCTACGTAGGATTACTGTAGTACCAATTTAATATAATGATCCGATTATCTTTATTTGAATAATTAGTGATTCTAGATAAATCACCCCATATTAAACACCCCTAGAAGGCTTTGCCGTTAATTTTTTATTTCTATTGTCATCAATTAAACACTAAGTTTTTCTTTCCTCTTTGTTCCAACATTGTGCTCTGGACTCTTGATACTGATTGCATTATATATTACTCCAGCTGGTATTTTGATCCTGATGTTACATCCATGGATGGATTGAATTTGGAAGAAGCTGTAAGGGTGAAGGAAGAAATCAGGATGACTATGGCGGAACTCAAAGAATCTGAGGCATACATTGAATTTCGTGCTACCTTGATGGATGACGTAGGAGTCAAGAGTAATATCATTCGTGTCTTAGGATCTCATGACAACATTAACATGGTGATATATGGAATAGGTAGCATAGAGTGGGGAGATGAATCCCAATATCAGCTTGCACTTGCTCTTCTGCTAAGAGAGGATTCATGGCTTCCTATTGGAGACATTGAGATCTATGATCCGGTAATGTCTCCAACTGAGATGAAGGCCTGCTCGGCCTTAGGATGCAAAGTCCTTCTTGTGAATGAGGATTGCAGGCGAAGAGCCCTGGAGCCAACTCTGTTCTACGTGCCAGGATTGTACCTAAACCTCATTGCCAATTTGATTGAGGCCAATCTCCATCCATCCCGGCTGAATCAGATGATATTGATGGATCTTTCCGGCAAGACTAAAATGACTGAAATAGACGAGATGATCAGAAGAGGAGAGAACGGTGGTCTGTTACTTCCCCGGGCAACGGATGAAGAAGAAAGGTCGAGGTTTCTATGGGTGGCTCAAAAGTACATGGGCGAAGAGATAGAGATCCTTGGCACAAGGGGGATGCCCTCACACTTCCTGAATTTATATTTGAACTTCTTTGAGGTGGAACCTGACGTGGATCTTAAGGCCTTGGTGCCCCGTGAGCCATCATTCTCTTTTCGCTTTTAATCTTCTACGTAAATCTGCTATTCATGATTGACCATCAATACTTATTCTGTGTGCTCTATTGCACTGCAGGTGTGTCATTGAGAAAAAAGGTGTATTTGGATTATTATCACGACGATTCCAGTAGTGACGCCTGCCTCTTAGAGTAAGTTGATTATTTTCTTTCCTTTGTACGCTTCAAGCAGAACTTCCAATCTCATGTGTTGCACAAGTTTGAAAGCACAAAAACACCTGCCTTTTTATGGAATCTTGTGCAAATTAATGTCCGGCATTTTGAACGACTGTTGACCTACCGATCCATCGTACTAATTCTCCTTAATTCCTCATCTTTCATCGCACAATGTTTAGTTGTCTTCTCACTCAGATATCCTCATGTTCAACTTAACTCAACTCAACTCATCTAAGCCTTTTTCCAACTACATAGGACTGGCTACATAAATCTGCTTTTTTCACTCTCCTCTATTTAGGATTGAATTGATATTCAAATTATAAATAATTATATTTTTTTAATTATTTTTATTCATATTAGTTTAGATCTATCTGTATCTCTATCCTTATCATGAATTATTAAAAGATTACTCTTTCTAACTGAAGTATTTAAAGGTCTTCGTTGTATGTGTTCAAATTAGC
Organism: Calamus simplicifolius; assembly: GCA_900491605.1. Classification (NCBI taxonomy): domain Eukaryota; kingdom Viridiplantae; phylum Streptophyta; class Magnoliopsida; order Arecales; family Arecaceae; genus Calamus; species Calamus simplicifolius. Next base: position 1,352,713 of record UESW01004043.1, read on the forward strand.
ATAATCGATTTTCTCTCATTTTATCTTCAATTGGGACTACTCCTATCATTTCTTTTATATATTTATTTTTAATTAATTCTATCTTTTAAAGTTTTACTACATATTCATCTTAACATGTGCATTTTTATTACACTTAATTTATTCATATATTGTTTCAATATTGCACAACACTCTATTTAAGCCTGAAAATGGGTCGGATAAACTTCGATCGTATTCATATCTGTATTCAAATTATATCAAATTCGGATATTTATTTTGCAGTTTAATCAAATTCGGATACGAATTCGGATATCTAATCCAAAAGGTAATCGGATACGGATACGGATACAGATATAGATTTTTTTATTTTGCAGTTTAATCGGATTCGGATACGAATTCGGATATCTAATTCAAAAGGTAATCGGATTCGGATACGAATACGGATACATTTTTTTTCCAGCCTAGTACAGGGTAATAGTATGAAAATGGGTGCAAGAACAGTATAAGAATATTCAGAAATAATAATATAGGATATGATATAACATGTTAATGAGTTTTAGCTCAACTAATATATGAACTTAAATTTGGTAAACCTAAAAACCAAGGTTTGCAAAATTAGTACCTAAAATTATCGGTGGTTTAATATATTTAATATATTATAAGTGATGTAGTAAAGTACCTACCAAATATGGAGATAGGCTCTCTATATCTTTTTTCATTTCTAGGCATAGTGTCGTTCAAATTGGATAATATAGATCGATACCAGGTGGTATAGGATAGCATTTTTGTATCAAACACTACCTTAATATCCGATTCATATCCGTATCCATATATAACAAATATGGATATGGTTGATATCCGATTCGTTTCTGTATCCGTATATAACAAATATGGATATGCTTGATATCCGATTCGTATCCGTATATAACAAATATGGATATGCTTGATATCCGATTTGTATCCATATCCGTTTAGAATAAATATGAACATAAATTTTAATATCCGTTTAGTATTCGTATCCGTGTTCATATCCGTTAAAAAATATGGATACAAATATGGATATACTACTATCCGATCCGTATTCGATCCGTTTTCAGCCCTAACTCTATTTCATATAGCATAACTAACATAATAGCAATTTTATAGAATTTTTTTTTAATTTTAATAAGATGCGTTGATCATACAATACTCCCGAAGCACTCCTCCACTTAACTCATCCTGTTTTAACTCTATGATTCACATCTTCACCTATTTCATTTTCTTGCTAGATAATTGATCCCAAATACCTAAAATTTTCACTCCTTGGTATCTCTTGGTTTGCAATTTTTACTGCTTCTTCATTTATATTTCTACTTTCACTAAAATTACATTTATGTATTCAATTTTATTAATCTTAAAACCTTTAAATTTTAAAGTTTCTCTCCAAATCTCTAGCTTAGCATTTATTCCAGATTTAGTTACATCAATCAATACTATATCGTCTGCATATAACATATATCGGATATCATCTTGAATATGCTTGGTTAATTCATCCATAATAGATATAAAAAGTTATTTTTATATTTTATGTTGTTATCTTTTTATTGCATATAGAAAATATAAATATGCATAAATCATGCATTAAAAATGTTTAAAAATTAAATGAAATTGATGCGATGGTCGCATATTTGTGATTGATCAATAGGACTAAATGTTATGGTCCGGTCCATGGAGGATGGGATATCAATTTGCTGCAAAATATTTTGCTTCAAAAACAAAAACAAAAAAAAAAAAAACCCGGAATTGCTCATCAATTAAATTTGTCTGAAGTGTTTTCTGACCCATAGTTTTGCACATAAATTTGATATGATTCAGAATCTCTTTACTACTTTTCGTGTATCTGTGATACTGACACAAATGGTGCATGCTCGGCCAGACGTGCAACCCTTCTTCGCGCTTGTGCTAACGGAGACTATCCAATAAATTGTCGGTACGCTTGGCATCCACCACATAGCGGTTGGATCAAGCTCAACTTTAATGGCGTTACTGATGGCACGGATGGGCGAGCTGGGTTTGGCGGTACATTTCACGACGAGCATGGCACGCTGATACTGATGTATGCTGGACCCCTCGAGCATGCTGACACGAGGATGGCCAATGTAGAGGCGTTGAGGCAAGGCTTGAGATGTCTCAGGTACTTGCCTACCCTTCCCGACTTGATGATAGAAGGACAAGCTCTCGGCATTATAAGATGGGCCAAACGCATCTTCGCCCCACCAGCTAGCTTTGCCGAAGCATTTGAAGAGATTAATGCCATTCTATCCCATGTGGACCATATGATTGGACAAGTATACAAGGAAGCGAATCGAATGGCACAAAATATAGCCAGAAAGGGAGCCAGGCAATCCCACCTGCGAGTTTGGGCACTTCCTGGCAGTTCATCTGGTGATTAACCTTAATTTTTCGTTAGTATTGCTTTTGGTGAGATGATCATAAATGTGATAATTTGTGAACACCAGAGGTTGATGTTACTATATATATATATATATATACTAAAATAGCAGTACTTTTACAAATTACTAAGTGTATCTGAAGGTGGACTCCTCTTTTTTATTAGGTCGATGACTTGTTTTGTTCCAAAAAGTCCTTGTTTCATGGATTGATTACAAAACAATCAAAACTTATGAAGTACTTTGTATCGTTATTAGTTATGGTGGCGTTGGTTGTTGCTATGACCTTTTATGCTCAACTCTCCCTCTTAGGTTGTCTGATAGAAAAATTATTATTTATGATAAGTGTACGGGATAGAGTTTATCATTTGGCTATTCCTAAGATATTCCTTGGCATCCCATTGATCATATCAAATGCAAAAAGGTAAATCCATATGATAACTTTTTTTTTACTCTTATTTGGAGGGATAACCAACTATTCCTGTATTTTCTAGGAAATAAATTGAGGAGATAACTCATGGTTAACTATGGATTATCCCTTTGGTTAACTTTATTTCCAGCTATCTCTTATAGTTATGACTTTTAGGAACAAGAAGAGATATCCAAAGGATATCTTTCTTATTTCTATATTTCCTATTCCATCTATAGTCTTCATGTCCCTAGTATTGCAGTGAATCGGTAAGGTTTGTTTACCGGTCTTTTTTACCCATGATATTGTTTTTATTGGAATCTAGCAGTTGATGAATAGCTGTAAAAATTTTTTTGCTAAAAAATTATATTTTTTATTCTCTACTAATGATCAGATTGATGTTTGCCTCGAATCCCTTGATTCCAAATTTGAATTCCGCACAATCCTTTTTTTTTAAATTTATTTTATATTTTAATCTGCTGGAACCCTCCTTTCCTCTCACCGTACGTGCTGACAATCTCTTGGAAATCCAAGGGAGAAGGCTCCTGTTCTCTTCTTCACGTGAAGCCTCCTCTTCCGATTCCAACAAAACCACGTACGCATCACCTGGAAGGGAATTCGCTCCTCCCACGCGTCACCTGCGTCCAACCTCCCGGTTCCACGAACTTCCCAGGCTGCGACCCATGCACGTTCGCTTCCGCTACGACGCGCCGCGCCCGTCCCGATTGCCGCACAAATCTTCACGCGAGTCCTCCCTGCGTTCACAAAGCTCTTTAACCGGATCTTCACGTTAACGGAGATGTGGAATGAGTGGGTTCACGGAACGAGCAGCTGGTTGCGAGGAGGATGGGGAGGAAAAGACGATAAAGATATTTAAAAAAAAAATTATTTCTTATTTTATTTGATCTTAAAAATTAGAATTTAAATACATGCTAAATGGGTTTAGTCTAGACTTAACAAAAACTCCCATGGACTAATATAATGAGATTAAACTAATCTTCAAGCCCGTATATACCCATGACTTGATTTAATATCAACCCTTTGACCCATACTTAGTTCAATACAAGTTAGCCCAACCAGAGCTTTGATAGCACCATATCAGGCCCAACAATCTTTATCTTGGTACTTTTAAGGCCTTACCACATCCGCCGTGTCCATTTGCTGGGTTCTTCTTGGTGTGTACATTCATCAACTCTACTTTCATCAACTTTTTATAGTCGATGCCTTCCTTCTAAGAGTATCCTTTGGCCACTAGTCCTACCTTATTCCTGATACTCCCTTGATCTAAAGATCCATTCTTGCACTTATAAACCCATTTGCAACCAATGGGTTTCTTTTCTTGTGGCAATTGGACCAACTGCCACGAACCTTCCTTTGGAGAGATTGCATCTCCTCTACCTGGACCTACCTATCTCTGTCTTGATTGTCTTATCTCTTCATAGACTCATGATAGGTGTAAGGGTCTTTTGCATTTGTTTGTGCACTAGAGGCATCACCTCACCTATCCGAATCTCTCATAGATAGCCATATCGAATCTAAGTATCGAACTCAAACATTCCTCCTAGGCCTGTGTAGTGCGATCCCAGTATCAGTCCCCTACCCAGCTGCATCATGCTGAATATCCTGGCTTTTGACCCCTCTATCAGACCTCTCTACCTTAATCTCAAATTCTCCTAGTCCACTAGCAACTGGCATGATTGTGTAGGTCATCTGACTAGTGTTACCTTGTTGCAGCTCCTGCTATGCATTTATACTATCTCTCCTCTGGAGGATCAAGCTTTTATCGGAGGTCAAATCCCTACTGATTACAACCTTCTTCTCTAAGGGGTCCCATAGCCGATATCCTTTAATTTCACACGAGTAGCCTAGAAACACTATCTTCTTTGATCGGCGTCCAACTTACTCCACTCTCCAGCACCAATATCCACATATGCCGTGCATCCAAACACCCTTTGATGGTTTAAGCTTGTCTTCCATCTAACCTGGTGTGTAGTGACCGATTGATCAAGTAGCTAGCTACATCTACTGCGTCAACCCAAAATATTTTTGGAAGCCCTGCCTGTAGCCTAAAGCATCTTGCTTTTTTCAACATTATTCTATTTATCCTCTCAGCCACTCTATTCTGTTGAGAAGTTTCCATCACCGAGAAGTGCCTTTTGATGCTCGACTCCTCATAAAATATTTGGAACTCCCTACTGGTATATTGTCTGCTATTATCTGACCTCAGACACTTCACATTCCTACCCTGCTCCTTCTCTACCTCAGCCTTTTAAATTATGAACTTGGTGATGACCTCTTATTTCTTCTTTATGAAGTAGACCCACTACTTCCTTAAGAAATCATCTATCAAGGTCAAGAAGTATTTAGCCCCATTCCTTGTAGAAAGTGGAGCTGGTCCCCAGATATCTATGTGTATTAACTTCAGGGGGTTCTGCACTTCTAGCTGTGCTGACTGATAACTATACTCTCCTTTACTTTCTCATCTGACATGGCTCACAGGTCTCCATATCTCCATCACTCATATCTGGAACTAGCCCTTTCTTACTCAGTTCTTTCATCCCTTGTCTTCCATGTAGCCTAGGTGGTAATGCCACATCTTATACACATCCCAAGGATCTTATTCCATATCTGCTGCCTCAAATTTTTCGGTCACCATAGAGCCCTCTAACCTATATAGATTGTTCTTCAACCTTCTCCCTTTCATCACCACCATAGCTCCATTGGAGATGTTTAGAACTTCACTCCTGGCATGACTATTAAAGCTGTATCCAGTTTGCTCCAGGTAGCCTAGTGACACTAGATTCTTCTTAAGTTTTGGGATATGTTTATGCTGCTAAGAATGCACACCATGCCATCAAACATCCTCATCTTCACTGTGCCAATCTCTTCCACCTTGCAAGGGTGATCATCTCCAAGAGTTACACCTTCAACCTTTGTGTAAGTGTTGAACTAAGGTTGGAGCAAGCTGAATCTAAGGTCTCTCTGTGCCGTCTTGTGACCATCTCTTTCTTCATTTCCTGGTTTGCATTGATTCAGATTTCATTTTCTCTCTTCTGCTCTTAGGACAATCTCTTTTAAAATGAGTTGTTCTCGATTGATTTGGGCAGATGATTTGTCTTGGTTTTCTTCGTGATGGAGTTTTGTGGGTGTGAGTACTTGAGTGCCAGTGCATCATGATAACTTCGAGTTTAGGCTGTTCCCTGATCTTTTCCCTCCCCAATATTCTGGTTTGTTTCTTATTTTATTTAAGTGCCTTATTCTTTCAATATGCTGGGTAGTTCATGAGGCCTTGCAGGATTCCCATCTGATTTTTTTGATGAACTCCTTTTCTTGGTGTAGAAAAACAAAACAGTACTTATTGAGGACTTACGCGATTCAATGTTGGCTAAGGGAATTCGAGCGTCACCTGCGAACTGAGGATGGCTGCGACATGGCTTAATTTCGATACAGACTTGGATGCTTTTTCTTGAGATAGGATAGTATAGAATAGAGTATGGAGAAAAAGAGTGAAAAAAAGAGGAGAAAAAAAATGACGAGAGAGAATATTCTCGTTGCTCGACAACCTTTGCCAATGCTTGATTGACGTAGTTCTCTGCTTTCTGGTATTGATGAGTCCTTGATGGCCACTACCAACTGATGGAGCAACTAGAAATATCCGAGTATAATTCCTCAAAAACAGGTAGTGGCCATCAAGGACTCATCAATACCACAGAAAGAAAATAAAGAAAACACATATTGAGGTTCTCTGCTAGGTTCATGAATCTAGGTCTCATGCTAGGTTCAACTTTTAATTACTCAAATATTAGTTTTCTATTTATTAATTTTTTTTTGATATTAGATAATAATAAATTGCATTAAGTCTCATTTGTAAGTTGAAAGTATCCTAGCTTTTATTAACATCATATTATGATCAGTTAATTATTACAAATTCATGCAAGTAGCTTTCATTGTTTTGTTGTTGATATGGTTTTGCAACTTATTAATGTTTTCCTAATTTTTTTATTAATTGATAGGATGAAATGGCTAGAATAAGTAAAAATTGGATGCTGATTACTAATAGATTATCACTTGATTATAGAAATGGAGTGAAAGATTTTCTTGACTTCGCATTCGAGCACACGAATCTAGAAAATAAAATTTGGTGCCCTTGTATCAAATATAACAATACTCGAAATAAATCTCGAAATGATGTTGAGGCTGATCTAGTGATTAATGAGATCGTCCCATCTTGTACTCAGTGGTCGTTACATGGTGAAGGTGTAGGTAACATTGAAAGTGATAATGTTGATGTCAATGAAGAAACTGATATGGAAGATGAGGAGATAGATGATATGCAAGAGTTGATACATAATGAGTGTGGAGTCCCTTATTTAGAGGGTGATGACTTTACAAATTTAAATACAAATGACCAAGATGAGCCTCATGAGGGATCTTCAATGTTTCATAGACTACTAAGTGAGACCGAGACATGTTTATATCCGAATTGCAAGAAGTTCTCAAAGCTATCTTTTGTTTTAAAGCTATGGCAACTAACATGTCTTCATGGATTGAGTAATAAGGCTTTTGATGCTTTGCTTAAATTATTTAAGGAGGCACTTCCTGAGGGTGAGAAATTACCAAATTCATTTTATGAAACTAGAAAGATGATTCGAAATCTAGGCCTTTATTATGAGAAAATTGATGTATGTGTCAATGATTGTATGTTGTTTTGGAAAGAGTATGCTAATAAGAACTACTGTGCTATATGTGGGGCATCTCGATGGAAATCAAATAGAGGCAAAGAAAATTTTGTGAAATTTTCATGTTGGCAAAAAAATTCCTATTAAGACTTTATGGCACTTTCCATTGATTCCAAGGCTTCAGAGGTTGTATATGTCTTCAAAAGCTACTTCAGACATGAAATGGCATCATGACAAACATCTTAAGGTTGGGGCTTTAATGCATCCATCAGATTCTCAAGCATGAAAACATTTAGATGAGTTGTATCCATCATTTGCTATAGAGCCTCGTAATGTGAGACTTGGATTAGCAAGTGATGGATTTGATCCATTTGAAAATATGAGTATTGTACATTGTACATGGCCTGTGGTGCTTATTCCTTATAATTTACCACCATGGTTATGTATGAAATAACATTCCTTTATTTTGGCATTGCTCATTACTGTTCCAAAAGCTCCAAGCAGTGATATTGATGTGTATCTGCAACCATTAATTGAGGAGTTAAAGGAGTTATGGGAAAAAGGAGTCGAACCTTACGATGCCTTAATGAATCAAAACTTTTGAATGCATGCAGTAGTCTTATGGACTATAAATGACTTCCCTGCATATGCCAATATGTCAGGATGGAGTACTAAAGGGAAGCTAGCATGTCCTTTATGTAATAAAGATACATATTCATATTGATTGAAATATTGTGGTAAGTTCTGCTATATTGGTAGCCATCATTTCTTGGCCCTTAACCACATATGGCAAAATTATAAAAAGGAATTTAATGGTGAGAAAGAGCTAAGGCCACCTCCTAAGAAGTTGTCAGGATATGATGTGCTTGATCAATTGCATGGGCTCGAACATATTATATTTGATAAGATTGGTAAACAAGAAAATGAGAAGACTTCATGCAAAGGTATAATTGGAAAAAGAGAAGTATTTTCTTTGAATTACCATATTGGAAGGACCTTCTCTTGCGTCATAATTTAGATGTCATGCATATTAAAAAGAATATATGTGATAGTGTGGTTAGTACACTCTTAGACATTGAAGAAAAAACAAAAGATAGTCTCAAAGCTCGTCGTGATCTTAAGGATATGGGTGTAAGAGAAACACTTTATCCAGCACTAAATGAAGGAAAGTAGACATTTTCTGTTGCATATTATACACTATCTACGGAAGAGAAAACTACTTTATGTGAGTTTTTAAAAAATATTAAGGTGCTTGATGGATATTCTTCAAATATTTTCAGATGCATTCATTCCAAAGAGCACAAGATATCTGGATTGAAAAGTCATGACTGCCATGTCCTTTTGTTAAATTTTTTATCGCTTACAATTTGTGGAAGGTTATGTAAACCATTATTAGAAGCCTTAATTGAGCTTTCCTCTTTCTTTAAAGAATTGTTTTCAAAGGTTTTGTGGAAGGAGGATATGGAAAAGTTAGTCTGCCATTGCAATAACACTTTGTAAGTTGGAGATGCTCTTTCCACCATCAATTTTTGATATTATGATGCATTTGCCACTACATTTGATGAATGAGGATAAAATTACTGGATCAGTACAATATCGTTGGATGTACTCGATTGAACAGTTAGTGCATTTTGAATTTTCATCACTAAAAATGAAAAAAAGGAAAAATGACTTCACTTGGAACAAAAAGAGTACAGAACAAATTCATATTCTCAGCATCCATGGACTCAAATCGGGGCACTACTGTCCAGGTTACCAAGGATGCTAAGTCCACCCGTAGTCAGGGTGGGACTCCTGATGGGGAGAAGAATGTATTTGATCAGCCAACTCAACTAGAGAGATGAAGCCATGAGTCGGTTGTCTCCTACCTAAAAGAAGTCATCATGGGACAGGAACAGAACATGCAGATTATGGCCCCGCCTCCCTCAGTGGATAAGCCTGCAGAAGTTATGGAGGACACCCATCTAATGGATTGTTCTAGGTAGAATCCTGAGGAAGGCACCTCATTTTCTGGGTGCCTTTCTAACCCTGATATGATGGAGGACAAGGCTAGGGCCCAACCCTCCCAACCTCAATATGAAGATTCTTATTTATAACGTTAAAGGAGTCCGAAAACCTTCTTTTTATTCCTCTTTTGGGAGACTTATGTAGCTTCATAGCTTTGATATATGTATTCTTTTGGAAACCCGATTGTCGGGAGATAGTTTAGTTTGGTTTCGGAGACAAGTTGCTAGATCATGGTCTTCTTATGCAGTGGAGTCTATGGGTCTATCAGGATGTATTTTAGCTTTCTGGCGTAAGACCTCCATCCAGATAGATGCCCTTCATAGCTGTGATCAGCAGGTTACTCTTGTCATCTCTAAGGAGACATCCAACCCTTGGCTTCTCTCGGGAGTTTATGCAAGGACTGATATTCAAGAAAGGCATGTTCTATAGTCTGAGATTCTCTCTCTTCTTGATAAGGGTTGCCCATCCTTTATTGCTGGAGATTTTAATTGCATCATTGGGGCCAGTGAAAAGAGAGGGGGCAGATAGTTTGTTGGTTCAGCGAACATAAATGAATTCAGGACATTCATCTCCTCTGCTGGTTTGCTTGACTTGGGGTTCTCGGGTCCCCAATACACTTGATGTAATAATCACCAGGGTTCAACTCGAGTTTGGGAGAGACTGGATAGGGCTACGACCACGACCCAGTAGCTTCAGATTTATCCTTCTGCCACTGTTACTCATCTTTCAAGGATTTCTTCTGACCACTGTCCCATTATGATATCCACGGAGGTGACTACGCAGCAGTGAAAATAGTTTCGATTTGAGCAGTTTTGGGCTTCTTATTCCTTGGCTCGGACCATTACCTCTTAGGTTTGGCGTCTGCCTATGAGAGGTAGTACTGCGTACAGGCTATCTAGGCGACTAGAGTTAGCAAGGTGCCGGCTTTTCAGATGGAACAGAATGGAGGTAGGGGACCTAGTCAGGAAAGTTGAGCAGATGGAAGCTAAAATTGTTACTCTTCAGATCAGAGAGAATACTGAAGGTTGTCTCCCAAATTCTGATATTTTTGCTCTCAGAGCTATGCTAGATCGCCACCACTCACTTTTATAGTAGCAAGAGACTTACTGGAGGTAGAGGTCTTGGATACAGTAGATTCACGACGGAGATTGTAATACCAGATTTTTCACTAGGCCACCCTGAAGCGATGAGCTATCAACAGGATTTAGCAAATTGCTGATGAAGAAGGGCATTACCAGGAAGACATCTATGTTATAAGGGATCAGTTTTCTCACTTCTTTCAGTCCAGATGGTCTGAGCATACTGGTGATGGGTTCCCTTTTCACCCAGTCCTGTATTCTAAAAAGATCTCTGCAAATGAGAATGACCTTCTTATTAGATCAATCACTATGGACAAGATTCGATCGGCTTTATGGGACCTTAGACCTGATAAGGCTATTGGGCCTGATGGGTTTTCTCCCCTTTTTCTTTCAATCATATTGGAATATATATTGTGAGCTACGATGTTGTGCAGGCCATATTGAGTGCATTCCAATCTAAAAGTATTCCTTCTGAGTGGAACCAAACACTTATCCCTCTTGTACCCAAACGCTCGGATGCTTCCACTCTCTACACTATCGGCCCATTAGCCTTTACACTATCTTGTACAAGGTTTGTGCTCAACTTTTAGTAAATCGATTGAGAGATGTGATACCTCGCATTATATCTATGGAACAGGGAGCCTTTATTAGAGGGCATAGTATTTCAAACAATGTCCTCATAGCCTAAGAATTTATGCATGATCTTCATAGATCCTCTTGCCGACAGTGTCTTATGGCTATAAAGGTAGATATGAAACGAGCTTACGGTAGATTAAGATGGGTTTTCTGCATTATACTCTTCTTAAATTTGGGTTTGATGGACTTTTTATTGACTGGATTATGGCTTGCATCCATAGGCCATCTTTCTTGCTTATTATTAATGGTAGCTAGACCGACTTCTTCCATTCTACTATAGGGTTGCGCCAAGGTTACCTGCAATTTTCCTTCTTGTTCATCCTTGCTGTCGATGATTTATCATGCATGCTCTATCAGGCGTAGTAGGATCTTCGCATTGCCTCCTTCATGGTGGGTCCGGGCGGGCCATCGGTCTCTCATCTCCTTTTTGCTGATAATTGCATCTTGCTGGGCTAGGCTAATGTTCGCAATGCGACTACTTATGCTTCTATTGTTCAGGATTACTATCAGGCCTCTGAGCAGAAGTTTAACCTGCAAAAGTCAATGGTATATTTTAGCCCAATGACTTCTAGTTTTTGAGAGAAGCCATCCTTCATACTTTTGGCATCTTCAAACAGGCTAACCAACTATTGTATTTGGGGATCCCTATTACCGAAACACAGCCACGATGCTATGATTATAGTGAGTTAGAGCATCGGATCCGTGATTGCATCGATGGCTGGCAGGTAACTTGGTTATATATGATGGCAAGGATCACCCCCCTGCGTTCGGTTCTAACGTCCTTTCCTCTTTATCTGCTATCCAATGCTGCTATCTGATTACTTGTCTAAGAAGGATAGAGAGATGCTTTAGAGACTTTCTTTGGGCCTCGATGCAGGATGGTCATGGTATTCATTTATAGGCATGGGACACTGTTTGCATGCCGATCTCTGAAGGAGGCCTTGGCATTCAGTCTCTAACTGTGAGGAGAGAGGCTATGTTTGCTAGACACGCATCGTGGTTCTTTCTTGATCTGTACTGCTTCTGAAGCTCTTTTATGCATGCTAGATATGGTGAGTAGACTTTTGCCATGAATTTTCAATCCTTCCGAGGTTATTCTTTTTTCTGGAAGAAGGTTTGCAGATGTACACTGACTGTCTTGGACAACATCACGTGGATGAATGAAGATGGCATATCGATAGATATTATCCAGGATACATGGATTGCGGAGCTCCCACTCTCATGCTGGCCTACTTTTATCAGCACATATGTTCTTAGTTGTATGAGAGTTTTTAATATAATATCTCAGAATCTCTTCTCCTGGCATATACCCATAGTGTCCCAGTTTTTTTGGGAGGAGCTTGCTCATTCGATTCTTCCTATTCTGCTCATAGCGGGCCATATATATGATACCAGATTATGAAAGAAATTGTATCTCTCTAGGGCTCCGATGAGGGATCTTGTGAAGTTCTATAGGTCACACCCTTAGCAAACGATGGATGCAGCATGGATATGAAAGCTTTCCATCCATCCCAGGCTTTAGCTCTTTATATGCAAACTAAGGCAGGTGATATTGAACGGATGGCTGAGAAATTTTCTCACAATATTTGAACAATTTTGAGCGTCTGATTGACTCCAACTTTGACTAAGAGGAAACCCTAGATGAGCTCTATAAAAGGAGGACCTCAGACAGTATTTAGGGAGAGTTTCTACAAAGCTCTTTTTATTCTTCTTTTATTTAGATTATTGTATTTAGGCATGGGAGAGAAAAATTATGGAGGTGATGCTGGCAGCAGCAATGCATGGCTAGATTCCTTCAACTTGGAATGATGATGAAGCATGTAATTAGGTTTTATCTTTCTTTTTGTTCTTATTTTCTATGTAATAAAAATTATGCACTTCTTTATTATATCTTTTGAGTTATTTTTCTGATCGAGGTTTTGATCTGGCATACACGGCCTGTACCCTCTATCGACGTACCGTGATCTCAGGATACGGTACGTGCCTAAGAGAAATAGATCGTAGTATGATAGATTAGACCCTTAACCTTACAATTATTAGATAGTTTATACTCTAAGCGGATGTGCCGTGATCTCCTGATACGGTCTGTGCCTGACAAGAGATAAATTATTCTAATTTTAAATTTATAAAAATTATTACTATTGCAACATTAAAAAAAGAAGATAAAACCTATTTGCATGGTGGACTGGGTTGCTTCTTCTGCTATTTGAATTTCGTTAATTAATTAGTTGTTATCTTTTAATAACCGCTATTCTTAATATAATCCTCTATAGATAAATTTTCTTTTTCTTTTTCATGAAATAATTGCCCTTGATCCCCGAGGATACGATCCTGATTCACCGCTAGTTATAGTAGGAGTAGGTTTTATTTTTGATCGCCAACGATAGCGATCAAATTTTGGCGTCGTTGCCGGGGATCCAGGCACGATTAGTTCATGAAAAAAAATAAAAAATAAAAAAAAATATTACAAATTTTTTCTTAATTTTATTCTCATTTTTAATTTTTTTATTGTTTCATTATTATTCATGCTTCTATATAAAAGAAAAGAGTAAAAAAAAATTCCTTTTTTGTTGAATAGTTATTGCTCTCTTTAGCTTATTGCTTTTTTAGTTACCTTAATTATTAGATTTTCTTATTTTCTTTTTAACATAAAAAAATTACTTTTCTTTTGATCACAAATCCACTTTTAACCTAATCAACTTTTCCTTTTAATTAACTTACCTTAAAAGAACCTAAAAGAAAACCCTAAGACACTTTCCATAAAACATAATTAATTTAAGAAAATAAAATAATAATAAATAATATAAATAAAATAAAATATAAAAAAATAAAAAAATATTTTATTTCTATGGTTAGATTGACTTAGGTAAATTTATTTTCTGCGAAATTCAAATTTTTTTTCAATGACATCTCATAATTTATTAGAAAATTAAAAACTTAATCACAATTTTTTTAAAAAAAAGTAATTAGATTAACTCAAATCATATCCTTCATTTTGCATTAATCCAAGCCTTTAACTCTAAAATTAACTAGATGCCAGCCCTAAGGAACTCGAGCTCAATAGGACAAGACACCTAAAAGAGTTGGACCGAGTCGGGATTGACTGCTTAACTGGTGTCTAGAAAAGGAAAGAAAAGTGGTTACTTAATTGGTTCCGTTCGCTTACCTAGTAAGCGACGGAAGGACTCCCACTGACCTTACCTTAACTGGCTAGTTGATAAGTTAATTTTTGATTTGAGGGCTCCAAGGCAGTCTTGGAAGTTAGGAGCTGTTTAGATCTAGGTTAAACCTAGGGTAGAGAGTCTAATCTTTGTTAACTTGATTGCTAATAATTATTAAACCATAACTAAATTATTCTTCATTGCTCTTAGTTCTAGGAATCTTTTAGGATATTTTCTTTAGAATCTTCTCTTTCTCTTCTATTATATTAGTTAAAAAAAAACTAATTACTATTTGCTTTAGAGTGTATTGGTAGGGTATAAGCTTTGTCACCGATCGTTACAATCCAACTTCATACCCTTAAACCCTGAAATAGAGAGAACTTGTAGAGCAAACAGAGTACGCATTATGGATCTTAATCAAGAAAATAATCCACCACGTCAATTGAAGGAGTACTTTGCCCCTTCACAATATACATATTCACCATGCATACAAGTACCCCAGTAGAGGTTGTCCAATATGAAATTAAGTCCAGTATAATCCAAATGTTACCAGCTTTCCATGGATTTACAAATGAAGATCCCTATAAACACTTAGATGAATTCTGGGAAATTTGCTCAACTGTCAAGATTCAAAATTTCTCCGATGAGGCACTTAGGCTTAAGTTATTCCCTTTCTCCCTAAAAGATAGAGCCAAGTATTGGTTAAATTCACTAGACATTATAATTTTAACTTGGGACCAACTTCAGAGGGAATTTCTTAAGAAATACTTTCCTATAGGAAAAAAATCAAATTAGAAAAGCCATAACCAATTTTTCTCAGTTAGAGGAAGAAATGTTTCATGAAATGGAGAGATTAAAAGAATTAACTAGGAAATGTCCGCACCATGCAATACCTAAATGGCAGTTAGTTCAATATTTTATGATGGATTGTCAGAAAGGCATCGACAAATGGTGGATGCCTCATGTGGAGGAACATTTATGCTAAAAAATGAACATGAGGCATGGCAACTTTTTGAAACTCTAAGTGAAAATTTCTGGTACCACATGTCTACTGCCCGTAGAGATCCTCCCACAGAACCTAAGAGAGGGGGAATATACAACATAGGTCAGTCTATAGACATCTATATCAAAATTGATGAACTATCCCAAAAACTTGATCGAATTCTACAAGTTGGAAACACCTCTTCCCCATCTACTCAATTACATGAGGTTTGTATAATCTGAGTTCGACCCATTCTATAGGTGAATGTCCAGCCGCATACCAATTTCTGAGCTTATTCAAGAGCAAGCCTACCAAGCCCAAACCCGAATGGCTCCTAGACCAGAAAATGGTCCATATTCAAATACTTACAATCCTGGCAAAATCACCCAAATTTTTCATGGAAACCCCAACCTATCATCAGTCCAACATCAATTAGGCCTAACCATCAGGAGACCCAATTTAGAAGCATATCGTATTCCAATATCCAAGTGCTCCTCAACCTCACCAAATAATTATGATCCTACTTTCGAAGAGAAGGTGTTACAAGCATTGAAAGGGCTAGAAATGAATACTCAACTTCTTCACTCACACACAATCCATTACAAAACTAGAAACCCAGATAGGTCAACTAGCCACAGCATTCAGTAAAGAGAATGGGGTAAGCTACCGAGTCAGCCCGAAGCTAACCCTAGGAACCTAAACATCCAAGGATCCAAACAAGGAGCCCAGATTAACCAACTAAGTGTCATTCATACATTAAGATCTGGAAAACAAATAGATAATCAGATGGATACACATGAAGAAGAAGAATTAGAAGTCCCACCACTTGAACAACTTATTGAGCTGGGTCAGCCCGAAACACCTGAGGCATCAGAGTCTAATGTAATGCCAACCCACCAGTGAGCCCATGTCAGAAGAAGATAAACAAAAAATTAGGGTTGTAGCACCATTCTCAAATAGACTTAAGTCCAATCAAAATTCAGCCCAATTTGATAAGATTTTGGAGGTCTTTAAGCAAGTTAAAGTGAACATCCCCTTACTGGACATGATCCAACAAGTCCCAGCCTATGCCAAATTCCTTAAGGATCTATGTACCAAAAAGAAGACCATCAATGTGCCCAAGAGAGCCTTTCTGGCAGCCAGTGTGAGCTCTTACCTATCAAACCACATGCCAGTAAATACAAAGATCCAGGATCACCCACTATTTCATGCATTATGGGGAACACCCTCATAAATAGGGCTCTATTAGACTTAGGGGCAAGTGTTAATATATTGCCATACTCTGTATATGAGCAACTAGGGTTAGGAGAACTAAAGCCTACGAAAATGATCCTACAACTAGCTGATCACTCTTTGAAAGTACCCAAGGGAATAGTAGAGGATGTATTGATCAAAGTTGGTAACTTTATCTACCCATTGGACTTTGTGATTTTAGAAACTGAACCGATGACAAACCCAAAAAGCCACATCCCAATGATTTTAGGTAGACCATTTTTGGCCATAGCTAATGCCCTAATTAATTATCGAAATGGATTAATGAAACTCTCCTTTGGAATATGTCAATTGATCTTAATATTTTTAATCTTACCAATACACATCAAACGAGCGACTCAAATTATGTTCAGGATACTGTTTATGATCCAATTGACCTTAGTGATGAAAAGCTTGACCTAGAAACCTGCATAAACCAAGATGGGGAGCAAATTAATGAGGTTTCTATAATTGATGAAAAATCAAGATGGAAACTTCCAACCACTAGAGAAAGTACCTGAACCATTACCCAAACATCAATAAAGGAAGCACCCAATTAGAACTGAAACCACTTCCCAAGCATCTCAACTATGCATATCTAGGTCCATCAGAAACCCTACCTGTGATTATTTCAACCGATCTAGACTCCTCACAAGAAGGGAAACTATTGAATGAGAATAAAGAAGCGTTAGGATGGACCATGGCTAACATAAAAGGGATTAGCCCCTCGATCATTCAACATAGGATTCACTTAAGGGAGAAAACCAAGCCTATAAGAGACCTCCAAAGAAAACTTAAACCAACCATGAAGGAAGTAGTAAGGGAAGAGATCATCAAACTCCTTGATAATGGTAATCAAAGTGAGCCATGACGTCTGGCTGAAGACGTTAAACTTAGCGCTTTTTGGGAGGCAACCCAAAATTTTTATGTTCTAACCTTTATTTCATGATTCTTATTTAGGAATAAGAGACTACTCCGCACGGTCACTCCTAACATTACACGAGGCATATCTCATCAAGGTGGTGTTTCTCCTTATTTTATTCTTCCTTACTTCATTGAGGACAATGAGAATTAAGTTGGGGGTAAGAGAAACCTTTTTAAAAAATATTTTGAAAACACCTTGGCATTTTTTAAAAA
>UESW01004043.1:1372835-1416676 GCA_900491605.1 Calamus simplicifolius
TGTCATAATCTTTTTCGATCGATTTCCTCCTTGGGTGCAATATCGTTGAGGCAAAATTGATTTCCTCCTTGGGTGCGATGTTGTAGAGCTTTGCCTTAACGTTTTTGGTAAGGGTGTCTTAAGTTTATAATTAGGGTGTCTTAAGAGTAAAACTGTGATGTCATAATTTTTTTTCGGCCGATTTCCTCTTTGGGTTCGATGTCGTAATGCTTTGCCTCAATGTTTTCTATAAGGGTATCATATGTTTGTAACTAGGGTGTCGTAATTGTAAAACTGGAGTGCTATAATTTTTTTTAGCCGATTTCTTCCTTGAGTGCAATGTCGTAGAGCTTTGCCTCAACATTTTCTGTAAGGGTATCGTTAGTTTGTAAATAGAGTATCTTAAGAGTAAAACTGGAGTGTCATAATTTTTTTTGACCTATTTCCTCCTTGGGTGCGATGTCGTAGAGCTTTGCCTCAACGTTTTTCGTAAGGGTATTATACGTTTATAACTAGAGTGTTTTAATTTTAAAACTAGGATGTCATAATATTTTTTCAACCGATTTTCTCCTTGGGTGTGATGTCGTAGAGCTGTCTCAACATTTTTTTCTAAGAGTATCATAAGTTTGTAACTAGGGTGTCTTAAGAGTAAAACTAGGGTGTCATAATTTTTTTCGATCGATTTTCTCCTTGGGTGTGATGTTGTAGAGATTTACCTCAATGTTTTTTGTAAGGGTATCATACGTTTGTAAATAGGATGTCTTAATTGTAAAACTGGGATGTCATAATTTTTTCGACCGATTTTCTCCTTGGGTGCGATGACGTAGAACTTTGCCTCAACATTTTCTATAAGGGCATCGTAAGTTTATAACCAGGGTATCTTAATTGTAAAACTGGGGTGCTGTAATTTTTTTTAACCAATTTTTTAGCAAGGATGTCGTAAAGTGTTTCCTTAACATTTTATAACTATGGTGTTGTTATTTTATAACAAAGATGTCTAAAAAAAATAAGAGTTATCCTAGGATGAAGAAGGAGAAGACGACATCGAAAGAAGAAGAATGATACCCGTGTGCCTTCGAAAGAAGAAGAGCCGAGTTGTCCTTTCCAAAAAAATCTCAAAGGACAAAAATATCCTTTGCCATGCGTGGTATTAATACATGTTATGCTCAAAACATAACATCATATTCCTATTATTTTATTCCATCACGTCAAGCCATGTAGGATCTATGTGGACAATAAGGAGGGCCAGTGCAATCCACATAGGATTTGCTGCTTCAGAAGTAGTGTACAAAGACTTTTCCATTGAATTTATAACCATATAGCTGTTCCATTGAATAGTTAAGCCTAAGTTTGTGTTATTTGGGCCGATTGTTGGGCTGGCCCTATCACGCTCAAACACCTCACTTGGCTTGACTTAAAATGAGATTGACGTCAAAATTGACCATAATTAACTCATATGGTCCAAGTGTTTTATACGCCAACATCGAGCAACCAGGCAACTTGAAGGCATAGCGATAGCGTTCTCGAGCTTTTAAAGGGTATATTGCGGATTGTTTGTTTGGAACTCCTAAGTTTAATTTTCAGTCTTTCCCTTTTTCTTTGTATTGATTTTCATGATATGCCAAAAATGTGTCATCGGTATGCATAGATCATTCCTTTGATAAAAATATTAGCAGTGACCGAATCCATGTGATAATAAAAATTTAAGTACAAGTTAATTAATATATAGATGAATTTAAGTTATAATTTTTCAAATCATTTTTTTTGTAACATCCGATGTGAAACTATTCATACATAGAGTATTATAAAAACATAAAATAAACCACATGATGTGTGGGATTTTTTTCAAACATTTTCTAATATAGCTATTAGTTACAAATCAAGTATTGATTCAATTAAAGGATTGGGTTAATAGTTCAATGGCCTAATCGACGAGCCAATGATCAAACCAAATAAATATTTAAAATTTATCCATAATGATTAATAAATCTAATTTTTCTATAAAATTTAATTAATTTGATAGATTTAAATTTAAATGTTTAAGATCACGCTATTTAGACTACAATAAAATATAATATCTATATTAATATTTGAATTAGTTTTAAATTTTTTAAAAATAATAATACTTAAAATCCTCTATATTGGTTAGAGAGGGAGAGGTAAAAAAGGAAAGAAAGAAGGATTTAACTTAAAAGATAAAAAAAGACTATAAAAGCAACATCAATAATTAAATTATATTAATAAAAAAGTAATTTTTAAAGGCATAAAATTAATTCATTCTTATCCATTCACACAAATCATTGAGATAAAAGAAAAACTAGTTGGTTCATCTGATCTTGATAGGATCAATTGCACATTTAGTTTAATCAAAGAATTGGATCGGTTAGTAGTTTGATTCATCTATTACCGGTCAAATTGGTCAATTTGGACTAAGCCGGACAGCTATGTTTCTGTCAATTCCTCAAATGTTATGGTATATAATAAATAATAATAAACAGAAAATTTTACTATTTCTATTTTTATTGCACATTACGTAATGAACTTTAATATGGTTAAGCAAAAATTTCTATTGCACGCAACAAAGAATAACTAGAGCCATATCCATGTCATTAATAGCTAATGCACAATTTATTTTGTTTCCCTTTTGTTTTTGGTTACTCTAGAAATACATTATAATACTATAATAAATTAAAATAATAAAAAGATTTCATTAGCTAAATTTTCGTTACCATTAAGTAATAAACTTTAATAATAGATGAGCATATTAATATCGGCATCATCTTACAAATTAAGCAATATATTTTAATAATAGTTGAATGCATGAATACTAGCATTTACATGATGGATAAAAATAACCTTTACAAAAACTGAGTCTTCAATTGAAATACACACACACACACACACACAAATATATTCTAAAATTGTTTTTTTGATGCATCGAAGCTCTACCATTAATTACCATTTTGACGTTGATTCCATGACTGAAGAAAGTTTAAATATCTAAATATTAACACAGGGACTTCCACATAATTTTTCAGAGCCTGTGCATCCTCCATAAGAGCGAACAAAATCCCATGTTCTATAGGCCTAAGCCTTCACAGCCATGAACCTGCACAACATCTAGAAATGCGCAACAATAACGTTGTTTAGTCCACAATGCAAATGCTTACACGCCACCAACATCAAATATTATATACTAAAATAGTTCTCAGATATGGTGAGATATCTGTTCACAGCTACGGGTGGGGAATATCTATTTAAAGGTCATTAAATTTCTTTTATTGTTTGTTGTAAGTGTTCTCAAGTGCATCTCATGTGGTTACGTCTGGCGATAATTCATGTTAATTACTTGCATTGAGCGTACCAACGCCCATGAGAAAATAAGTGATACGTGATAGGCTGCGATTTCAAGATTTTAAAATTTTAAAATTTATATTTGCTGATAATTAAACGCATTCTATTTTTGTTTCTCTTGCCATATATTTATTTGTACACCTTAAAGAAGGCAAGGATTAAGAGCTTAAGTGCTGCATTTAATGAAAGACATAAACTTCTTCCACAGAAAAATAAATCGTATTTATTACCGTTATAAATTTAAAAGAAAATAATCATGAATCGCTCCTCATGCTTATGCCATCAAAAGTTGGCGACAGTTGGATTTATCTCTTGGGAAATTGGTTGATATAAACATTGGAATTTCTACATTGTTCTACGCTGTTATATATATCTAATCTACAAAGGAGTTGTCCATCCTTTTGTTCCCTTTCATCCTCAGCCGACCTATCTCCATTTCTGCTCTCGATCAGCAGTTGTTCGACGTTTTCTGCCTGATCGATCCCAGGTATATTCCGCCCGCTAGACGCATCTTCTAACCTTAGGTATCGTTTTCATCTAGAAAAGGTCAGTCTGGTTTGTATTTGGCATCGGACACCTATTGGTATGACGGATAAAAGATAGACACTTAGAATCTTCTCCACAGTAACCCAAAATATTGCTTTGTTAATCTTTCTTGTACCATCAATCTTATAAGAGCTGATGGACGTTTTGCCTATTAGTTAATTTGGTAAAGCCACTAGATGTTGGGTATCAGTGATTTGGAGTGCCCGATTAAATATTGTTTTCAGTATACTGATGAATTTTTTGGCTTCTTTTTATCATATATGAGCTTCAATACTGTAATACTGCAATATTACAGCAGTCAAAATTTATTAAGCCTTTAGAAGTTCTTGATTTCTCTAGCTTGTGTGCTTTGTGTCTCCTATAATATTGTGCGATGATACTTTTATGTCTTCTATGTAATAACTAGTAAAATTGATAGATCTTGCCATCTATCAAATTCAGACGTAAATTCGTGAAGTGTTGGATGTTAATGACTTGGGAGTTCCCTTTTAGATCCTGTTTTTAGTATGCTTACAATTTTTTCAGTAACTTTTTTGTTGCAAACGATCTTCAATATTATAATATATTGGTTAAAATTTCTTCAGCCTTTAAAAACTCCTAATATCTTGATTGTCACATTTCAGTTGCAATATTATGCTATCATACTACGTTTTTCAAACAATAATTTATTAAAATTGATAGATATTGCAGTTGATCTGGTAAATTAAGTTCATTAGGTGTTGGATATCAATAACATAGACTGTCTATTAAATCTTGTTTTTAGTATACTTGTGAATTCTTTGGTATATTTCTTTCACATATGAGCTTCAATATTGTAATTAATATGGTAGTTAAAGTTTCTTTAACATTTCAAAGCACTTGATATCTTGTTTGTCATATATCAGCCGCAATATTGTACTATCAATCTGTCTTATAAGCAATAATTATTAAAATTGATAGATGTTATCAGTTAATTAATTTGATAAATTCACTAATTGTTAGATATCATTGACTTATAGTACTTTATTAAATCTCATAAATTCTTTGATATTTTTTTGCGAAAAACTTGCAAATTTTTTGGTATCCTTTTTGTCGTATATGAGCTTTAATATTGTAATATGGTATTTAAAGTTTCTTTAACCTTTAAAAGCACTTGATATTTTGTTTGACATATATTAGCTGCAATATTGTACTGTCATACTGTCTTTTGAGGAATAATTATTAAAATTGATAGATGCTACCAATTAGTTGATTTGGTAAATTTACTAACCGTCGGGTATCATTAACTTTGAGTACTTTATTAAATCTCATAAATTCTTCTATATCTTTTTTGTCGTATATGAGCTTCAATATTATATATATCATTCAAAATTTCTTCAACCTTTAAAAGCCCTTGATATGTCATTTGTTGTATATTGTTGCAATATTATTCTATCAAACGATATTTTCTAAGCATTATTATTAGATTTGATAGATTTTGCCAGCTAGTTGATTAAGATCACTAGGTGTTAAATATCGATGACTTGGAGTACTATATTAAATATTATTTCTAGTATTCTTGCTAATTTTTTGTTATCTTTTTTATTGTATACGAGATTCAATATTGTAATATGGTAGTCAAAATTTCTTAAACCTTTGAAAGCTCTTGTTTTCTTGCATGTCGTATATCAATTGTAATATATACTATCGTACTAAGTTTTCTATGCTATAATTATTAGAACTAACAGATTATCAGCTAGCTGATTTGGCAAATTAACTAATTATTGGATGCCATTGGCTTGAAGTACTTTATTAAATCTCATGAATGTTTTGGTATCATTTTTGTTGTAAATGAGCTTTAATAGTATAAATGTGGTCAATATTTCTTCAAACTTTAAAAGTATTTGCTATCTTCTTTGTCGTAAACCAGCTGTAATATTGTACTATCATACTATATTTTCTAAGTAATAATTATTAAAACTAATAGATGTTGCCAGCTGGCTATTTTGGTAAATTCACTGACCATTAGATATTGTTGACTTAGAGTACTTTATTGAATCTCATAAATTCTTTGATATCTTTTTTGTTGTAAATGAGCTCGAATATTATGATATATCAATCAAAATTTCTTTAACCTTTAAAAACTCTTGATATCTCATTTATCATATATCAGTTACAGTATTATACTATCATACTATGTTTTCTAAGCAACATCATTAGAACTGTTGGATATTGCTAATTGATTGATTAGGTAAATTCACTAGGTGTTAGATATCAATAACTTGGAGTACTCTATTAAATATTGTTTCTAGTACTCAACTTATCTAAGCCTTTTCCCTACATGGGGTCGACTACATGAATCTGCTTCCTTCACTCTGCTCTATTCAGAACTAAGTTGACATTCAAATTATAGATAATTATATTTTTTCTAATTATTTTTATCCATATTAGTTTAGATTTACCTTTACCTCTATCTTTACCATGGATTATTAAAAAATTAGTCTTTCTAACTGGAGTATCTAAATATCTTTGTTGTATATGTCTAAACTACCGTAATCGATTTTCTTTCATTTTATTTTTAGTTAGGGCTACTTCTATCATTTCTCTTATATGTTTATTTTTAACTCTATCTTTTAAAGTTTTACCATATATCCATCTTAACATGCGCATTTCTGTTACACTTAATTTATTCAAATGCTATTTTAGTATTACCTAACACTGTTCCATATAGCATAGCTTATCTAATAGTGGTTTTATAATTTTTTTTAATTTTAATATGATACATCGATTATACAATACTTCCAAAGTACTTCTCCACTTAACCCATCCTGCTTTAACTCTATGATTCACATCTTCACCTATTTCACCTTCTTGCTAGATAACTGATCCCAAATACCTAAAATTTTTACTTCTTGATATCTTTTAGCTTGCAATCTTCATTGTTTCTTTATTTATATTTTTATTTTCACTAAAATTATATTTCATATATTTAGTTTTAGTTCTACTAATCTTAAAATCTTTATATTTTAAAGTCTCTCTCCAAATCTCTAGCTTAGCATTTACTTCAGATTTAGTTTCATCAATCAACACTATATCGTCTGCAAATAACATACACCATGGGATATCATCTTGAATATATTTGGTTAGTTCATTCATAACTAATACAAGAAGATACATACTTAAGGCACATCCTTAATGTAAACCCAGTAATTGAAAACTCACTAGTTTCTCTTATTATTATTTTAACAATAGTTATTGCTCTTTTAACAATAGTTATTACTCTATAAATTCTATGTAACTTTTAGTAACTCTTTTTTTTTCTAAAATCTATCATATTATTTCTCTAGGTACTCTATCATTTGCTTTCTCTAAATCAATAAAGACTATATGGAGGTCTTTTTTTTTTTTTTCTATACTTCTTCATCAATCTTCTTAATAAATAAATTACTTTCATGATCGATCTTTTAGGCATAAATTCAAATTGATTATTTGACATCAAAATTTTAGCTTTTATTCAATTTTTTATTACTCTCTCTCATAATTTCATTATATGACTTATCAGCTTAATCCCTCTATAATTTGTATAGTTTTGAATATCTTATTTATTTTTGTATATGGATATTAATATTTTTTTTTCAATTATCCAGTAGTCTTTTAGTTGCTACAATCATGTTAAATAAATTGGTTAACCACATGACTTCAATTTCTTCTAAGCCTTTCTAAACCTCAATAGAGATCGTATTTAGCCCTAATGCCTTTGCATTTTTTATTTTACTTAAAGCCTTTTTAACCTCAAGCATGCTAAATCTATAAAAAAAATATTTTCATTTGTTATTCCTAATTTATCACATTCTTCTACCCTTAGATTTACTAAATTATTTTTATTTAATAATTTTTTAAAATAACTTTTTCATCATTCTTTTATCTCTTCTTTTACTAAGAGTCGTTCATTTTTATTCTTAATATATTTAATAAAGTCAATATCTTTTATTTTCATTTATCTTAGTTTTGCTAGTTTATATATAGTTTTTTCTTCTTCTTTTATATATAGTTTATTATATAAATCATCATAGGCTTTAAGTTTGGCATTACTTACTGCTTTTTAGCTAGTATCTTTGTTAATTCTTTGTAATCCTTTTTGTCATATATGAGGTTTAATATTGTAATATGGTAGTCAAAATTTCTTCAACCTTTGAAAGCTCTAGATTTCTTGCATGTCAAATATCAGTTTTAATATATATTTTCGCACAATGTTTTCTAAGCTATAATTATTAGAACTAATAGATATTGACAGCTAGCCGATTTGGTAAATTAGCTAATTGTTGGATGTCATTGGCTTGAAGTACTCTATTCAATATTGTCCCTAGTATTCTTGCTAATTTTTTGTTATCTTTTTTGCCATATATAAGATTCAATATTGTAATATGTTAGTCAAAAATTTCTTCAACCTTTGAAATCTCTTGATTTACATGTTGTACATCAGTATTAATATATACTATTGCACTATGTTTTCTAAGCTA
Organism: Calamus simplicifolius; assembly: GCA_900491605.1. Lineage (NCBI taxonomy): Eukaryota > Viridiplantae > Streptophyta > Magnoliopsida > Arecales > Arecaceae > Calamus > Calamus simplicifolius. The sequence goes on from UESW01004043.1 coordinate 1,381,193, forward strand.
CAATTATTAGATAGATGTTCTCATCTAGTTGATTTGGTAAATCAACTAACTGTTGAATGTCGTTGGCTTGAAGTATTTTATTAAGTATCATGAATTTTTTGGTATCATTTTTGTCATATATGAGCTTTTAGTAATAATATATACTATCACACTATGTTTTCTAAGCTATAATTATTAGACCTAATAAATGTTGCTAGCTAGTTGATTTGGTAAATTAACTAATTGTTTGATGTCATTGCATTGAAGTACTTTATTAAATCTTATGATTTTTTTGGTATCTTTTTTTGCTGTATACAAGCTTTAATATTATAATATGCCGATTAAAATTTCTTTAACCTTTAAGAGCACTTCATATCTTGTCTGCTATAAATCAACTATAATATTGTACTATCATACTATGTTTTTTAAGCAATAAAGATACTGCTAGTGATTGATTTGGTAAATTCACTGGCTGTTAGATATCATTGACTTAGAGTACTTTATTAAATCTCATGAATTTTTTGATATCTTTTTTGTTGTATATGAGCTTCAATATGGTAATACCGTCGGTCAAAATCTCTTCAACCTTTAAAAGCTCTTGATATGCCATTTGTCGCATAAGTTGCAATATTATACTATCATACGATATTTTCTAGGCATTATTATTAGATCTGATAGATGTTGCCAACTAGTTGGTTAGGTAAATTCACTAGGTGTTATATATCAATAACTTGGAGTACTCTATTAAATATTATTTCAAGTATTCTTGCTAATTCTTTATTATCTTTTTTGTTGTTTATAAGATTCATATTTGTAATATGGTAGTCAAAATTTCTTCAACCTTTGAAAGCTCTTTATTTCTTGCATGTCTTATATTAGTTGTAATATATATTATAGCTCTATGTTTTCTAAGGTATAATTATTAGAACTAGTAGACGTTGCTAGTTGGCTGATTTGGTAAATTAACTAATTGTTGTATATCGTTGGCTTGAAGTACTCAATTAAATCTTATGAATTTATTGGTATCTTTTTTGTCATATAGGAGCTTTAATATTATAATAAGTTGGTCAAAAATTTTTAACCTTTAAAAGCACTTGATATCTTGTTTGTCATAAATCGACTATAATATTATACTATCATATTATTTTTCTAAGCAATAAAAATGTTACCATCTGGTTGATTTGGTAAATTCACTGACTATTAGGTATCATTGACTTAGAATACTTTATTAAATCTCATGAATTCTTTGATGTCTTTTTTGTGAGCTTTAATAAGATAATATGTTGGTCAAAATTTCTTCAACCTTTAAAAGCTCCTGATATTGCACTATCATATTATGTTTTGTAAGCAATAATTATTAAAACTAATAGGTGTTGCTTGCTAGTTGATTTGGTGAATTCACTGATTGTTAGATATCGTTGAATTAAAGTACTTTATTAAATCTCATTAATTTTTTGATATCTATTTTGTCATATATGAGCTTGAATATTAAGCCTAGCTTGTAGCTCGAAATTTTTTTGATTTAAACCTAGATTAGGACATAGCTCAATCTGGTCTCACTTATTTCCAGCCTCGACTCTTAGGTAGTGTTTGATAGAAAAAATATTATCCATGAATAAGTGTACGGAATAGAGTTTATCTCCTGGCTATCTCTAGGGATATCACTTGGCTATCCTATTGATCATATCAAATATAAAAAGGTAAATTCATAGGATAACTTTTTTTTTTTACTTTTATTTGGAGGGATAACGAGCTATTTCTGCATTTTTTTAGGGAATAAATTGAGGGGATAACCTATAGTTAACCCTGGATAACCCATGGATTATCCCTCTGGTTAACTTTATTCCCAGCTATCCTTTATAGTTATGGCTTTTGAGAATAAAAGGGGATATCTAGGTTAAATCTTATTTCTAGCTAGCATATGAGGGAATACCTTGGCATCTTTTTTTCTTTTCAATTTCTTTTCAATTTTTTATATGAGCTACCATATTTGTAATATGTCAGTCCAACTGCAATATTATACTATCGTAATCAAAATTTGTTCAGCCTTTAAAAATTCTGATATCTTGTTTATTACATCTGGTCGCAATATTTTATGCCTGCAGTCAAAATTTCTTCAGGCTCTTTTTTCTTTTTTTTTCCCCCTAATTAATGCTGCCTATATGATACCGTTGTCGCATCATCACTTACTATCCTTGTTGAGCAGTGATCACTGTACGTATTCCGACAAACATTAAGCAGCACAAGATGGACGGTGAGATGGAATACGCTGAGCTGAGAGCACAGCTAGAGTTTTGCAAGAAGTTGGTCAAGCGCTCCAACGTCTACAGGAATCTTGTCATTGACTTGGAGAAAAATACTGCTATGAAGAATTGCATCACCGACCTGATGGGACCCTACAGCAACATACTAATGGTGGTGTACAAGCTTGGAAGCATCCAATACAGCTGGGCGTCGAAATTTCGTCTCGCATTTGCTCTCTCTCTGAGACAAAGGTTCAGCCAGTGGATCGAAGGCATCGAGATCATTGAACCAACCTTAAATGTAACAGAAAATAGGGTTATCAAAAATTCGGCATGTCATATAAGTTTGAGGAATGATCAGGGCAGTAGAAGGGTGGACAGGCCCATACTGTTTTTCATGCCAAACCCGGACAGCGTAATGTATGAAAATCTATTGGCCGCAAACTGGTGTCCGTCTCGGTTGAATCAGATCATGACCATAGGAGTCAGCCTTAAATACATGTTGGAAAGACTTGGCTACCAGAGCTCTGAGGACGAGGACGAGGACGAGGACGAGAACGAGGACGAGGACGGACTGGCCGCGGACGAAGTGAAGCGCAGAACGACGCATTTGAAGGCAATTGAGAGTCATGTGCGGGAGTTCCCGATCTGTAGGGAAATGGATGGCCTGTATCATGATGCACTACTGATGGATCATATTGAAGAGGATTTCTTGATGGACAATGGGAACAATGAGTCTGAAGATCCTAATAACGAGGAAGACGAAGAGGATAGCGATGAATATAGTGATACTGAGATGGAGAGTGATGAGCCTGATGATGAGCTAGAACACTTTGGATTTGCTGAAGACCCCCCATGCTCGGATTTTGCGACGCACTTCTTCAGATTGAATCCCAACATCAACATGGAAGCCTCGTACCCAGGTAAGCTTAATTAATTTAGTGGCATGTTTATCTTTTCTATGTTCCTTTCATCGTACATATATGGGCTTTTAGTGATTCACGTACAATTCTTTCAGGTGTCTCATCGATAGAACTGATGCGGCATTCTATCAACATCAGGAGTCCAGATGACACGAAGTAAGAAGCTGGCTCAGTGACAAATTCTAATTAACTTCAACTCTTTTAAACATATATATAGTGGGCCTTTTGCTTAGGCAACTCAAATAGAAACACAATTTTTATATCAGAATAATTTGATCCTTGATAAACTAATATCACCATATTTGGTATGCCATATGCTAGCAATTAAGATCATTTCGTATGCATTGGAAATCCTGATCACCAACAATAAAAAATCAAAATTTTTCATAATTAGTTAATCTCTCCTTATCTTAAAAAATAACTATCTAAAATATTTTTATAAGCAACACAATAATGTATCATTATTTCATATTATTTACTATTGTAATATTTAAAATTAATTATAATACTAATTTTTTATAATAATATAATATAATTATAGTGTAATAATATTTATACTATAGTAAAATATTATATTATTATAACATATAATCTTATAATATTAAATTATTATATTTAAATATGTAAATAATATTAAGTACTTATGGATAGGAGTATTTTGATTCTCGAATCCTAAGTTAATGTCACTATGTGAGGGCGATCTTAGATACCCAACCTTGTGGAAGGATATAGGATTATTAAGTTAAATAATGATTTTAGAGATAGTAGTAATTTGAGATCATCGCTACGTAGGATTACTGTAGTACAGCCAATTTAATATAATGATCCGATTATCTTTATTTGAATAATTAGTGATTCTAGATAAATCACCCCATATTAAACACCCCTAGAAGGCTTTGCCGTTAATTTTTTATTTCTATTGTCATCAATTAAACACTAAGTTTTTCTTTCCTCTTTGTTCCAACATTGTGCTCTGGACTCTTGATACTGATTGCATTATATATTACTCCAGCTGGTATTTTGATCCTGATGTTACATCCATGGATGGATTGAATTTGGAAGAAGCTGTAAGGGTGAAGGAAGAAATCAGGATGACTATGGCGGAACTCAAAGAATCTGAGGCATACATTGAATTTCGTGCTACCTTGATGGATGACGTAGGAGTCAAGAGTAATATCATTCGTGTCTTAGGATCTCATGACAACATTAACATGGTGATATATGGAATAGGTAGCATAGAGTGGGGAGATGAATCCCAATATCAGCTTGCACTTGCTCTTCTGCTAAGAGAGGATTCATGGCTTCCTATTGGAGACATTGAGATCTATGATCCGGTAATGTCTCCAACTGAGATGAAGGCCTGCTCGGCCTTAGGATGCAAAGTCCTTCTTGTGAATGAGGATTGCAGGCGAAGAGCCCTGGAGCCAACTCTGTTCTACGTGCCAGGATTGTACCTAAACCTCATTGCCAATTTGATTGAGGCCAATCTCCATCCATCCCGGCTGAATCAGATGATATTGATGGATCTTTCCGGCAAGACTAAAATGACTGAAATAGACGAGATGATCAGAAGAGGAGAGAACGGTGGTCTGTTACTTCCCCGGGCAACGGATGAAGAAGAAAGGTCGAGGTTTCTATGGGTGGCTCAAAAGTACATGGGCGAAGAGATAGAGATCCTTGGCACAAGGGGGATGCCCTCACACTTCCTGAATTTATATTTGAACTTCTTTGAGGTGGAACCTGACGTGGATCTTAAGGCCTTGGTGCCCCGTGAGCCATCATTCTCTTTTCGCTTTTAATCTTCTACGTAAATCTGCTATTCATGATTGACCATCAATACTTATTCTGTGTGCTCTATTGCACTGCAGGTGTGTCATTGAGAAAAAAGGTGTATTTGGATTATTATCACGACGATTCCAGTAGTGACGCCTGCCTCTTAGAGTAAGTTGATTATTTTCTTTCCTTTGTACGCTTCAAGCAGAACTTCCAATCTCATGTGTTGCACAAGTTTGAAAGCACAAAAACACCTGCCTTTTTATGGAATCTTGTGCAAATTAATGTCCGGCATTTTGAACGACTGTTGACCTACCGATCCATCGTACTAATTCTCCTTAATTCCTCATCTTTCATCGCACAATGTTTAGTTGTCTTCTCACTCAGATATCCTCATGTTCAACTTAACTCAACTCAACTCATCTAAGCCTTTTTCCAACTACATAGGACTGGCTACATAAATCTGCTTTTTTCACTCTCCTCTATTTAGGATTGAATTGATATTCAAATTATAAATAATTATATTTTTTTAATTATTTTTATTCATATTAGTTTAGATCTATCTGTATCTCTATCCTTATCATGAATTATTAAAAGATTACTCTTTCTAACTGAAGTATTTAAAGGTCTTCGTTGTATGTGTTCAAATTAGCATAATCGATTTTCTCTCATTTTATCTTCAATTGGGACTACTCCTATCATTTCTTTTATATATTTATTTTTAATTAATTCTATCTTTTAAAGTTTTACTACATATTCATCTTAACATGTGCATTTTTATTACACTTAATTTATTCATATATTGTTTCAATATTGCACAACACTCTATTTAAGCCTGAAAATGGGTCGGATAAACTTCGATCGTATTCATATCTGTATTCAAATTATATCAAATTCGGATATTTATTTTGCAGTTTAATCAAATTCGGATACGAATTCGGATATCTAATCCAAAAGGTAATCGGATACGGATACGGATACAGATATAGATTTTTTTTATTTTGCAGTTTAATCGGATTCGGATACGAATTCGGATATCTAATTCAAAAGGTAATCGGATTCGGATACGAATACGGATACATTTTTTTTTCCAGCCTAGTACAGGGTAATAGTATGAAAATGGGTGCAAGAACAGTATAAGAATATTCAGAAATAATAATATAGGATATGATATAACATGTTAATGAGTTTTAGCTCAACTAATATATGAACTTAAATTTGGTAAACCTAAAAACCAAGGTTTGCAAAATTAGTACCTAAAATTATCGGTGGTTTAATATATTTAATATATTATAAGTGATGTAGTAAAGTACCTACCAAATATGGAGATAGGCTCTCTATATCTTTTTTCATTTCTAGGCATAGTGTCGTTCAAATTGGATAATATAGATCGATACCAGGTGGTATAGGATAGCATTTTTGTATCAAACACTACCTTAATATCCGATTCATATCCGTATCCATATATAACAAATATGGATATGGTTGATATCCGATTCGTTTCTGTATCCGTATATAACAAATATGGATATGCTTGATATCCGATTCGTATCCGTATATAACAAATATGGATATGCTTGATATCCGATTTGTATCCATATCCGTTTAGAATAAATATGAACATAAATTTTAATATCCGTTTAGTATTCGTATCCGTGTTCATATCCGTTAAAAAATATGGATACAAATATGGATATACTACTATCCGATCCGTATTCGATCCGTTTTCAGCCCTAACTCTATTTCATATAGCATAACTAACATAATAGCAATTTTATAGAATTTTTTTTTAATTTTAATAAGATGCGTTGATCATACAATACTCCCGAAGCACTCCTCCACTTAACTCATCCTGTTTTAACTCTATGATTCACATCTTCACCTATTTCATTTTCTTGCTAGATAATTGATCCCAAATACCTAAAATTTTCACTCCTTGGTATCTCTTGGTTTGCAATTTTTACTGCTTCTTCATTTATATTTCTACTTTCACTAAAATTACATTTATGTATTCAATTTTATTAATCTTAAAACCTTTAAATTTTAAAGTTTCTCTCCAAATCTCTAGCTTAGCATTTATTCCAGATTTAGTTACATCAATCAATACTATATCGTCTGCATATAACATATATCGGATATCATCTTGAATATGCTTGGTTAATTCATCCATAATAGATATAAAAAGTTATTTTTATATTTTATGTTGTTATCTTTTTATTGCATATAGAAAATATAAATATGCATAAATCATGCATTAAAAATGTTTAAAAATTAAATGAAATTGATGCGATGGTCGCATATTTGTGATTGATCAATAGGACTAAATGTTATGGTCCGGTCCATGGAGGATGGGATATCAATTTGCTGCAAAATATTTTGCTTCAAAAACAAAAAAAAAAAAAAAAAACCCGGAATTGCTCATCAATTAAATTTGTCTGAAGTGTTTTCTGACCCATAGTTTTGCACATAAATTTGATATGATTCAGAATCTCTTTACTACTTTTCGTGTATCTGTGATACTGACACAAATGGTGCATGCTCGGCCAGACGTGCAACCCTTCTTCGCGCTTGTGCTAACGGAGACTATCCAATAAATTGTCGGTACGCTTGGCATCCACCACATAGCGGTTGGATCAAGCTCAACTTTAATGGCGTTACTGATGGCACGGATGGGCGAGCTGGGTTTGGCGGTACATTTCACGACGAGCATGGCACGCTGATACTGATGTATGCTGGACCCCTCGAGCATGCTGACACGAGGATGGCCAATGTAGAGGCGTTGAGGCAAGGCTTGAGATGTCTCAGGTACTTGCCTACCCTTCCCGACTTGATGATAGAAGGACAAGCTCTCGGCATTATAAGATGGGCCAAACGCATCTTCGCCCCACCAGCTAGCTTTGCCGAAGCATTTGAAGAGATTAATGCCATTCTATCCCATGTGGACCATATGATTGGACAAGTATACAAGGAAGCGAATCGAATGGCACAAAATATAGCCAGAAAGGGAGCCAGGCAATCCCACCTGCGAGTTTGGGCACTTCCTGGCAGTTCATCTGGTGATTAACCTTAATTTTTCGTTAGTATTGCTTTTGGTGAGATGATCATAAATGTGATAATTTGTGAACACCAGAGGTTGATGTTACTATATATATATATATATAACTAAAATAGCAGTACTTTTACAAATTACTAAGTGTATCTGAAGGTGGACTCCTTTTTTATTAGGTCGATGACTTGTTTTGTTCCAAAAAGTCCTTGTTTCATGGATTGATTACAAAACAATCAAAACTTATGAAGTACTTTGTATCGTTATTAGTTATGGTGGCGTTGGTTGTTGCTATGACCTTTTATGCTCAACTCTCCCTCTTAGGTTGTCTGATAGAAAAATTATTATTTATGATAAGTGTACGGGATAGAGTTTATCATTTGGCTATTCCTAAGGATATTCCTTGGCATCCCATTGATCATATCAAATGCAAAAAGGTAAATCCATATGATAACTTTTTTTTTACTCTTATTTGGAGGGATAACCAACTATTCCTGTATTTTCTAGGAAATAAATTGAGGAGATAACTCATGGTTAACTATGGATTATCCCTTTGGTTAACTTTATTTCCAGCTATCTCTTATAGTTATGACTTTTAGGAACAAGAAGAGATATCCAAAGGATATCTTTCTTATTTCTTATTTCCTATTCCAAAGACTATCTTAGTCTTCATGTCCCTAGTATTGCAGTGAATCGGTAAGGTTTGTTTACCGGTCTTTTTTACCCATGATATTGTTTTTATTGGAATCTAGCAGTTGATGAATAGCTGTAAAAATTTTTTGCTAAAAAAATATTATAAATTTTTATTCTTTATTACTAATGATCAGATTGATGTTTGCCTCGAATCCCTTGATTCCAAATTTGAATTCCGCACAATCCTTTTTTTTTAAATTTATTTTATATTTTAATCTGCTGGAACCCTCCTTTCCTCTCACCGTACGTGCTGACAATCTCTTGGAAATCCAAGGGAGAAGGCTCCTGTTCTCTTCTTCACGTGAAGCCTCCTCTTCCGATTCCAACAAAACCACGTACGCATCACCTGGAAGGGAATTCGCTCCTCCCACGCGTCACCTGCGTCCAACCTCCCGGTTCCACGAACTTCCCAGGCTGCGACCCATGCACGTTCGCTTCCGCTACGACGCGCCGCGCCCGTCCCGATTGCCGCACAAATCTTCACGCGAGTCCTCCCTGCGTTCACAAAGCTCTTTAACCGGATCTTCACGTTAACGGAGATGTGGAATGAGTGGGTTCACGGAACGAGCAGCTGGTTGCGAGGAGGATGGGGAGGAAAAGACGATAAAGATATTTAAAAAAAAAATTATTTCTTATTTTATTTGATCTTAAAAATTAGAATTTAAATACATGCTAAATGGGTTTAGTCTAGACTTAACAAAAACTCCCATGGACTAATATAATGAGATTAAACTAATCTTCAAGCCCGTATATACCCATGACTTGATTTAATATCAACCCTTTGACCCATACTTAGTTCAATACAAGTTAGCCCAACCAGAGCTTTGATAGCACCATATCAGGCCCAACAATCTTTATCTTGGTACTTTTAAGGCCTTACCACATCCGCCGTGTCCATTTGCTGGGTTCTTCTTGGTGTGTACATTCATCAACTCTACTTTCATCAACTTTTTATAGTCGATGCCTTCCTTCTAAGAGTATCCTTTGGCCACTAGTCCTACCTTATTCCTGATACTCCCTTGATCTAAAGATCCATTCTTGCACTTATAAACCCATTTGCAACCAATGGGTTTCTTTTCTTGTGGCAATTGGACCAACTGCCACGAACCTTCCTTTGGAGAGATTGCATCTCCTCTACCTGGACCTACCTATCTCTGTCTTGATTGTCTTATCTCTTCATAGACTCATGATAGGTGTAAGGGTCTTCATTTGTTGTCACTAGGGCACATCACACCGAATCCTCGAAGCCATATCGAACTAGTGATCAAACATTCCTCCTAGGCCTGTGTAGTGCGATCCCAGTATCAGTCCCCTACCCAGCTGCATCATGCTGAATATCCTGGCTTTTGACCCCTCTATCAGACCTCTCTACCTTAATCTCAAATTCTCCTAGTCCACTAGCAACTGGCATGATTGTGTAGGTCATCTGACTAGTGTTACCTTGTTGCAGCTCCTGCTATGCATTTATACTATCTCTCCTCTGGAGGATCAAGCTTTTATCGGAGGTCAAATCCCTACTGATTACAACCTTCTTCTCTAAGGGGTCCCATAGCCGATATCCTTTAATTTCACACGAGTAGCCTAGAAACACTATCTTCTTTGATCGGCGTCCAACTTACTCCACTCTCCAGCACCAATATCCACATATGCCGTGCATCCAAACACCCTTTGATGGTTTAAGCTTGTCTTCCATCTAACCTGGTGTGTAGTGACCGATTGATCAAGTAGCTAGCTACATCTACTGCGTCAACCCAAAATATTTTTGGAAGCCCTGCCTGTAGCCTAAAGCATCTTGCTTTTTTCAACATTATTCTATTTATCCTCTCAGCCACTCTATTCTGTTGAGAAGTTTCCATCACCGAGAAGTGCCTTTTGATGCTCGACTCCTCATAAAATATTTGGAACTCCCTACTGGTATATTGTCTGCTATTATCTGACCTCAGACACTTCACATTCCTACCCTGCTCCTTCTCTACCTCAGCCTTTTAAATTATGAACTTGGTGATGACCTCTTATTTCTTCTTTATGAAGTAGACCCACTACTTCCTTAAGAAATCATCTATCAAGGTCAAGAAGTATTTAGCCCCATTCCTTGTAGAAAGTGGAGCTGGTCCCCAGATATCTATGTGTATTAACTTCAGGGGGTTCTGCACTTCTAGCTGTGCTGACTGATAACTATACTCTCCTTTACTTTCTCATCTGACATGGCTCACAGGTCTCCATATCTCCATCACTCATATCTGGAACTAGCCCTTTCTTACTCAGTTCTTTCATCCCTTGTCTTCCATGTAGCCTAGGTGGTAATGCCACATCTTATACACATCCCAAGGATCTTATTCCATATCTGCTGCCTCAAATTTTTCGGTCACCATAGAGCCCTCTAACCTATATAGATTGTTCTTCAACCTTCTCCCTTTCATCACCACCATAGCTCCATTGGAGATGTTTAGAACTTCACTCCTGGCATGACTATTAAAGCTGTATCCAGTTTGCTCCAGGTAGCCTAGTGACACTAGATTCTTCTTAAGTTTTGGGATATGTTTATGCTGCTAAGAATGCACACCATGCCATCAAACATCCTCATCTTCACTGTGCCAATCTCTTCCACCTTGCAAGGGTGATCATCTCCAAGAGTTACACCTTGCAAGGATGATAAGTGAGCTCTTCTCTGTTCTCTTCTTTATTTGTTATTGCTTTTTCTTTAAAAGAGTTGTTCTCGATTGATTTGGGCAGATGATTTGTCTTGGTTTTCTTCTTGGATTTTTTGTGTCTTGAGTGCCAGTGCATCATGATAATAGTTTAGGCTGTTCCCTGATCTTTTTCCCCAATATTTGGTTTGTTTCTTATTTTATTTAAGTGCCTTATTCTTTCAATATGTGGGTAGTTCACCAGGATTCCCATCTGATTTTTTTCTCCTTTTCTTGGTGTAGAAAAACAAAAATACTTATTGAGACTTAGCGTCAATTTGGCTATGAGGGGAACTGAGGATGGGGCATGGCTTAATTTCGATACAGACTTGGATGCTTTTTCTTGAGATAGGATAGTATAGAATAGAGTATGGAGAAAAAGAGTGAAAAAAAAACTAAGAGGAGAAAAAAAATACAGAGAGAAATTCTCGTTGCTCGACAACCTTTGCCAATGCTTGATTGACGTAGTTCTCTGCTTTCTGGTATTGATGAGTCCTTGATGGCCACTACCAACTGATGGAGCAACTAGAAATATGAAGTATAATTCCTCAAAAACAGGTAGTGGCCATCAAGGACTCATCAATACCACAGAAAGAAAATAAAGAAAACACATATTGAGGTTCTCTGCTAGGTTCATGAATTAGGTCTCATGCTAGGTTCAACTTTTAATTACTCAAATATTAGTTTTCTATTTATTAATTTTTTTTTGATATTAGATAATAATAAATTGCATTAAGTCTCATTTGTAAGTTGAAAGTATCCTAGCTTTTATTAACATCATATTATGATCAGTTAATTATTACAAATTCATGCAAGTAGCTTTCATTGTTTTGTTGTTGATATGGTTTTGCAACTTATTAATGTTTTCCTAATTTTTTTATTAATTGATAGGATGAAATGGCTAGAATAAGTAAAAATTGGATGCTGATTACTAATAGATTATCACTTGATTATAGAAATGGAGTGAAAGATTTTCTTGACTTCGCATTCGAGCACACGAATCTAGAAAATAAAATTTGGTGCCCTTGTATCAAATATAACAATACTCGAAATAAATCTCGAAATGATGTTGAGGCTGATCTAGTGATTAATGAGATCGTCCCATCTTGTACTCAGTGGTCGTTACATGGTGAAGGTGTAGGTAACATTGAAAGTGATAATGTTGATGTCAATGAAGAAACTGATATGGAAGATGAGGAGATAGATGATATGCAAGAGTTGATACATAATGAGTGTGGAGTCCCTTATTTAGAGGGTGATGACTTTACAAATTTAAATACAAATGACCAAGATGAGCCTCATGAGGGATCTTCAATGTTTCATAGACTACTAAGTGAGACCGAGACATGTTTATATCCGAATTGCAAGAAGTTCTCAAAGCTATCTTTTGTTTTAAAGCTATGGCAACTAACATGTCTTCATGGATTGAGTAATAAGGCTTTTGATGCTTTGCTTAAATTATTTAAGGAGGCACTTCCTGAGGGTGAGAAATTACCAAATTCATTTTATGAAACTAGAAAGATGATTCGAAATCTAGGCCTTTATTATGAGAAAATTGATGTATGTGTCAATGATTGTATGTTGTTTTGGAAAGAGTATGCTAATAAGAACTACTGTGCTATATGTGGGGCATCTCGATGGAAATCAAATAGAGGCAAAGAAAATTTTGTGAAATTTTCATGTTGGCAAAAAAATTCCTATTAAGACTTTATGGCACTTTCCATTGATTCCAAGGCTTCAGAGGTTGTATATGTCTTCAAAAGCTACTTCAGACATGAAATGGCATCATGACAAACATCTTAAGGTTGGGGCTTTAATGCATCCATCAGATTCTCAAGCATGAAAACATTTAGATGAGTTGTATCCATCATTTGCTATAGAGCCTCGTAATGTGAGACTTGGATTAGCAAGTGATGGATTTGATCCATTTGAAAATATGAGTATTGTACATTGTACATGGCCTGTGGTGCTTATTCCTTATAATTTACCACCATGGTTATGTATGAAATAACATTCCTTTATTTTGGCATTGCTCATTACTGTTCCAAAAGCTCCAAGCAGTGATATTGATGTGTATCTGCAACCATTAATTGAGGAGTTAAAGGAGTTATGGGAAAAAGGAGTCGAACCTTACGATGCCTTAATGAATCAAAACTTTTGAATGCATGCAGTAGTCTTATGGACTATAAATGACTTCCCTGCATATGCCAATATGTCAGGATGGAGTACTAAAGGGAAGCTAGCATGTCCTTTATGTAATAAAGATACATATTCATATTGATTGAAATATTGTGGTAAGTTCTGCTATATTGGTAGCCATCATTTCTTGGCCCTTAACCACATATGGCAAAATTATAAAAAGGAATTTAATGGTGAGAAAGAGCTAAGGCCACCTCCTAAGAAGTTGTCAGGATATGATGTGCTTGATCAATTGCATGGGCTCGAACATATTATATTTGATAAGATTGGTAAACAAGAAAATGAGAAGACTTCATGCAAAGGTATAATTGGAAAAAGAGAAGTATTTTCTTTGAATTACCATATTGGAAGGACCTTCTCTTGCGTCATAATTTAGATGTCATGCATATTAAAAAGAATATATGTGATAGTGTGGTTAGTACACTCTTAGACATTGAAGAAAAAACAAAAGATAGTCTCAAAGCTCGTCGTGATCTTAAGGATATGGGTGTAAGAGAAACACTTTATCCAGCACTAAATGAAGGAAAGTAGACATTTTCTGTTGCATATTATACACTATCTACGGAAGAGAAAACTACTTTATGTGAGTTTTTAAAAAATATTAAGGTGCTTGATGGATATTCTTCAAATATTTTCAGATGCATTCATTCCAAAGAGCACAAGATATCTGGATTGAACACGCAGATCTGTATGAACTTTTATGCATGCAGTAGTGCCTCAATTTGTTAAGATGTTTTCTTGGACAACATCACGCTTATCCAATGATGCAGACAGACACTCAAATCAGGATTCGGTTTGCCCAAAAAGGAAGAAAGAGATGATTTCACATGATTTTCGGTGCAAACTAAGGTAGGTGATGTTGAACGGATGGCTGAGAAATTTTCTTACAATATCTGAATAATTTTGAGCGTCTGATTGACTCCAACTTTGACTAGGAGAAAACCCTAGATGAGCTCTATAAAAGAAGGACCTCAGGCAGTATTTAGGGGGAGTTTCTACAAAGCTCTTTTTATTCTTCTTTTATTTAGATTATTGTATTTAGGTCTGGGAGAGGAAAATTATGGAGGGGATGCTGGGCAGCAATGCGTGGCTAGATTCCTTCAACTTGGGATGATGATGAAGCATGTAATCAAGTTTTATCTTTCTTTTTGTTTTTATTTTCTATGCAATAAAAATTATGCTCTTCTTTATTATATCTTTTGAGTTTTTTCTGATATGTCTGCATACACGGCCTGTACCCTCTATCGACGTACTGTGATCTCAGGATGTGCCTAAGAGAGACAGATCGTAGTATGATAAATTAGACCCTTAACCTTACAATTATTAGATAGTTTATACTCTAAGTGAACGTGCCATGATCTCCTGATATGGTCCATGCCTGACAAGAGATAAATTATTCTAATTTTAAATTTGTAAAAATTATTACTATTGCAATATTAAAAAAAAGAAGATAAAACCTCTTTGCATGGTGGATTTGGATTCCTGGATTGCTTCTTCTGCTATTTGAATTTCGTTAATTAATTAATTATTATCTTTTAATAACCGCTATTCTTAATATAATCCTCTATAGATAAATTTTCTTTTTCTCTTTCGTGAAATAATTGCCCTTGATCCCCAAGGATACGATCCTGATTCACCACTAGCTATAGTAGTGAGTAGGTTTTATTTTTGACCGCCAACGATAGCGATCAGTATCTTAAGAGTAAATCTGGGTATTATAATTTCTTTGACTAATTTTCTCCCTGGGTACGATATCGTAGAACTTTGCCTCAACTTTTTTTGTAAGGGTATCATACATTTATAACTAGAGTGTCTTAATTGTAAAACTGGGGTGTTGTAATATTTTTTTGGCCGATTCTCTCCTTGGGTGCGATGTCATAGAGCTTTGCATCAACATTTTTTGTAATGGTGTCGTAAGTTTGTAACTAGGGTGTTTTAAGAGTAAAATTAGGGTATCATAATTTTTTTGACCAATTTTCTCTTTGGGTGCGATTTTGTAGAGCTTTGCCTCAACGTTTTCTGTACGGGTGTCGTGAGTTTGTAACTAGAGTGTCTTAAGAGTAAAACTGGGGTGTCGTAATTTTTTTTGATTGATTTTTTCCTTGGGTGCGATGTTGTAGAGCTTTGCCTCAATGTTTTTTGTAAGGGTGTCTTAAGTTTATAACTAGGGTGTCTTAAGAGTAAAATTGGGGTGTCATAATTTTTTTGGCCGATATTCTCCTTGGGTACGATGTCGTAGAGCTTTGCTTTAACCTTTTCTTTAAGGGTGTCGTACATTTGTAACTAGGATGTCTTAATTGTAAAACTAGGGTGTTTAATATTTTTTTTGGCCAATTTTCTTCTTGGGTGTGATGTTGTAGAGCTTTGTCTCAATGTTTTCTATAAGAGTGTTGTAAGTTTGTAACTAGGGTGTCTTAAGAGAAAATTGGGGTGTCGTAATTTTTTTTGGCCGATTTCTTCCTTAGGTGCAATATCGTAGAGCTTTGCCTCAATGATTTTTGTAAGGGTGTTGTAAGTTTGTAACTAGGATATCTTAAGAGTAAAACTGGGATGTCATAATCTTTTTCGATCGATTTCCTCCTTGGGTGCAATATCGTTGAGGCAAAATTGATTTCCTCCTTGGGTGCGATGTTGTAGAGCTTTGCCTTAACGTTTTTGGTAAGGGTGTCTTAAGTTTATAATTAGGGTGTCTTAAGAGTAAAACTGTGATGTCATAATTTTTTTTCGGCCGATTTCCTCTTTGGGTTCGATGTCGTAATGCTTTGCCTCAATGTTTTCTATAAGGGTATCATATGTTTGTAACTAGGGTGTCGTAATTGTAAAACTGGAGTGCTATAATTTTTTTTAGCCGATTTCTTCCTTGAGTGCAATGTCGTAGAGCTTTGCCTCAACATTTTCTGTAAGGGTATCGTTAGTTTGTAAATAGAGTATCTTAAGAGTAAAACTGGAGTGTCATAATTTTTTTTGACCTATTTCCTCCTTGGGTGCGATGTCGTAGAGCTTTGCCTCAACGTTTTTCGTAAGGGTATTATACGTTTATAACTAGAGTGTTTTAATTTTAAAACTAGGATGTCATAATATTTTTTCAACCGATTTTCTCCTTGGGTGTGATGTCGTAGAGCTGTCTCAACATTTTTTTCTAAGAGTATCATAAGTTTGTAACTAGGGTGTCTTAAGAGTAAAACTAGGGTGTCATAATTTTTTTCGATCGATTTTCTCCTTGGGTGTGATGTTGTAGAGATTTACCTCAATGTTTTTTGTAAGGGTATCATACGTTTGTAAATAGGATGTCTTAATTGTAAAACTGGGATGTCATAATATTTTTTCGACCGATTTTCTCCTTGGGTGCGATGACGTAGAACTTTGCCTCAACATTTTCTATAAGGGCATCGTAAGTTTATAACCAGGGTATCTTAATTGTAAAACTGGGGTGCTGTAATTTTTTTTTAACCAATTTTTTAGCAAGGATGTCGTAAAGTGTTTCCTTAACATTTTATAACTATGGTGTTGTTATTTTATAACAAAGATGTCTAAAAAAAATAAGAGTTATCCTAGGATGAAGAAGGAGAAGACGACATCCGAAAGAAGAAGAAATGATACCCGTGTGCCTTCGAAAGAAGAAGAGCCGAGTTGTCCTTTCCAAAAAAATCTCAAAGGACAAAAATATCCTTTGCCATGCGTGGTATTAATACATGTTATGCTCAAAACATAACATCATATTCCTATTATTTTATTCCATCACGTCAAGCCATGTAGGATCTATGTGGACAATAAGGAGGGCCAGTGCAATCCACATAGGATTTGCTGCTTCAGAAGTAGTGTACAAAGACTTTTCCATTGAATTTATAACCATATAGCTGTTCCATTGAATAGTTAAGCCTAAGTTTGTGTTATTTGGGCCGATTGTTGGGCTGGCCCTATCACGCTCAAACACCTCACTTGGCTTGACTTAAAATGAGATTGACGTCAAAATTGACCATAATTAACTCATATGGTCCAAGTGTTTTATACGCCAACATCGAGCAACCAGGCAACTTGAAGGCATAGCGATAGCGTTCTCGAGCTTTTAAAGGGTATATTGCGGATTGTTTGTTTGGAACTCCTAAGTTTAATTTTCAGTCTTTCCCTTTTTCTTTGTATTGATTTTCATGATATGCCAAAAATGTGTCATCGGTATGCATAGATCATTCCTTTGATAAAAATATTAGCAGTGACCGAATCCATGTGATAATAAAAATTTAAGTACAAGTTAATTAGTAATATATAGATGAATTTAAGTTATAATTTTTCAAATCATTTTTTTTGTAACATCCGATGTGAAACTATTCATACATAGAGTATTATAAAAACATAAAATAAACCACATGATGTGTGGGATTTTTTTTCAAACATTTTCTAATATAGCTATTAGTTACAAATCAAGTATTGATTCAATTAAAGGATTGGGTTAATAGTTCAATGGCCTAATCGACAAGCCAATGATCAAACCAAATAAATATTTAAAATTTATCCATAATGATTAATAAATCTAATTTTTCTATAAAATTTAATTAATTTGATAGATTTAAATTTAAATGTTTAAGATCACGCTATTTAGACTACAATAAAATATAATATCTATATTAATATTTGAATTAGTTTTAAATTTTTTAAAAATAATAATACTTAAAATCCTCTATATTGGTTAGAGAGGGAGAGGTAAAAAAAGGAAAGAAAGAAGGATTTAACTTAAAAGATAAAAAAGACTATAAAAGCAACATCAATAATTAAATTATATTAATAAAAAAGTAATTTTTAAAGGCATAAAATTAATTCATTCTTATCCATTCACACAAATCATTGAGATAAAAGAAAAACTAGTTGGTTCATCTGATCTTGATAGGATCAATTGCACATTTAGTTTAATCAAAGAATTGGATCGGTTAGTAGTTTGATTCATCTATTACCGGTCAAATTGGTCAATTTGGACTAAGCCGGACAGCTATGTTTCTGTCAATTCCTCAAATGTTATGGTAATATAATAAATAATAATAAACAGAAAATTTTACTATTTCTATTTTTATTGCACATTACGTAATGAACTTTAATATGGTTAAGCAAAAATTTCTATTGCACGCAACAAAGAATAACTAGAGCCATATCCATGTCATTAATAGCTAATGCACAATTTATTTTGTTTCCCTTTTGTTTTTGGTTACTCTAGAAATACATTATAATACTATAATAAATTAAAATAATAAAAAGATTTCATTAGCTAAATTTTCGTTACCATTAAGTAATAAACTTTAATAATAGATGAGCATATTAATATCGGCATCATCTTACAAATTAAGCAATATATTTTAATAATAGTTGAATGCATGAATACTAGCATTTACATGATGGATAAAAATAACCTTTACAAAAACTGAGTCTTCAATTGAAATACACACACACACACACACAAATATATTCTAAAATTGTTTTTTTGATGCATCGAAGCTCTACCATTAATTACCATTTTGACGTTGATTCCATGACTGAAGAAAGTTTAAATATCTAAATATTAACACAGGGACTTCCACATTTTTCAGAGCCTGTGCATCCTCCATAAGAGCGAACAAAATCCCATGTTCTATAGGCCTAAGCCTTCACAGCCATGAACCTGCACAACATCTAGAAATGCGCAACAATAACGTTGTTTAGTCCACAATGCAAATGCTTACACGCCACCAACATCAAATATTATATACTAAAATAGTTCTCAGATATGGTGAGATATCTGTTCACAGCTACGGGTGGGGAATATCTATTTAAAGGTCATTAAATTTCTTTTATTGTTTGTTGTAAGTGTTCTCAAGTGCATCTCATGTGGTTACGTCTGGCGATAATTCATGTTAATTACTTGCATTGAGCGTACCAACGCCCATGAGAAAATAAGTGATACGTGATAGGCTGCGATTTCAAGATTTTAAAATTTTAAAATTTATATTTGCTGATAATTAAACGCATTCTATTTTTGTTTCTCTTGCCATATATTTATTTGTACACCTTAAAGAAGGCAAGGATTAAGAGCTTAAGTGCTGCATTTAATGAAAGACATAAACTTCTTCCACAGAAAAATAAATCGTATTTATTACCGTTATAAATTTAAAAGAAAATAATCATGAATCGCTCCTCATGCTTATGCCATCAAAAGTTGGCGACAGTTGGATTTATCTCTTGGGAAATTGGTTGATATAAACATTGGAATTTCTACATTGTTCTACGCTGTTATATATATCTAATCTACAAAGGAGTTGTCCATCCTTTTGTTCCCTTTCATCCTCAGCCGACCTATCTCCATTTCTGCTCTCGATCAGCAGTTGTTCGACGTTTTCTGCCTGATCGATCCCAGGTATATTCCGCCCGCTAGACGCATCTTCTAACCTTAGGTATCGTTTTCATCTAGAAAAGGTCAGTCTGGTTTGTATTTGGCATCGGACACCTATTGGTATGACGGATAAAAGATAGACACTTAGAATCTTCTCCACAGTAACCCAAAATATTGCTTTTGTTAATCTTTCTTGTACCATCAATCTTATAAGAGCTGATGGACGTTTTGCCTATTAGTTAATTTGGTAAAGCCACTAGATGTTGGGTATCAGTGATTTGGAGTGCCCGATTAAATATTGTTTTCAGTATACTGATGAATTTTTTGGCTTCTTTTTATCATATATGAGCTTCAATACTGTAATACTGCAATATTACAGCAGTCAAAATTTATTAAGCCTTTAGAAGTTCTTGATTTCTCTAGCTTGTGTGCTTTGTGTCTCCTATAATATTGTGCGATGATACTTTTATGTCTTCTATGTAATAACTAGTAAAATTGATAGATCTTGCCATCTATCAAATTCAGACGTAAATTCGTGAAGTGTTGGATGTTAATGACTTGGGAGTTCCCTTTTAGATCCTGTTTTTAGTATGCTTACAATTTTTTCAGTAACTTTTTTGTTGCAAACGATCTTCAATATTATAATATATTGGTTAAAATTTCTTCAGCCTTTAAAAACTCCTAATATCTTGATTGTCACATTTCAGTTGCAATATTATGCTATCATACTACGTTTTTCAAACAATAATTTATTAAAATTGATAGATATTGCAGTTGATCTGGTAAATTAAGTTCATTAGGTGTTGGATATCAATAACATAGACTGTCTATTAAATCTTGTTTTTAGTATACTTGTGAATTCTTTGGTATATTTCTTTCACATATGAGCTTCAATATTGTAATTAATATGGTAGTTAAAGTTTCTTTAACATTTCAAAGCACTTGATATCTTGTTTGTCATATATCAGCCGCAATATTGTACTATCAATCTGTCTTATAAGCAATAATTATTAAAATTGATAGATGTTATCAGTTAATTAATTTGATAAATTACTAATTGTTAGATATCATTGACTTATAGTACTTTATTAAATCTCATAAATTCTTTGATATTTTTTTGCGAAAAACTTGCAAATTTTTTGGTATCCTTTTTGTCGTATATGAGCTTTAATATTGTAATATGGTATTTAAAGTTTCTTTAACCTTTAAAAGCACTTGATATTTTGTTTGACATATATTAGCTGCAATATTGTACTGTCATACTGTCTTTTGAGGAATAATTATTAAAATTGATAGATGCTACCAATTAGTTGATTTGGTAAATTTACTAACCGTCGGGTATCATTAACTTTGAGTACTTTATTAAATCTCATAAATTCTTCTATATCTTTTTTGTCGTATATGAGCTTCAATATTATAATATATCATTCAAAATTTCTTCAACCTTTAAAAGCCCTTGATATGTCATTTGTTGTATATTGTTGCAATATTATTCTATCAAACGATATTTTCTAAGCATTATTATTAGATTTGATAGATTTTGCCAGCTAGTTGATTAAGATCACTAGGTGTTAAATATCGATGACTTGGAGTACTATATTAAATATTATTTCTAGTATTCTTGCTAATTTTTTGTTATCTTTTTTATTGTATACGAGATTCAATATTGTAATATGGTAGTCAAAATTTCTTAAACCTTTGAAAGCTCTTGTTTTCTTGCATGTCGTATATCAATTGTAATATATACTATCGTACTAAGTTTTCTATGCTATAATTATTAGAACTAACAGATTATCAGCTAGCTGATTTGGCAAATTAACTAATTATTGGATGCCATTGGCTTGAAGTACTTTATTAAATCTCATGAATGTTTTGGTATCATTTTTGTTGTAAATGAGCTTTAATAGTATAAATGTGGTCAATATTTCTTCAAACTTTAAAAGTATTTGCTATCTTCTTTGTCGTAAACCAGCTGTAATATTGTACTATCATACTATATTTTCTAAGTAATAATTATTAAAACTAATAGATGTTGCCAGCTGGCTATTTTGGTAAATTCACTGACCATTAGATATTGTTGACTTAGAGTACTTTATTGAATCTCATAAATTCTTTGATATCTTTTTTGTTGTAAATGAGCTCGAATATTATGATATATCAATCAAAATTTCTTTAACCTTTAAAAACTCTTGATATCTCATTTATCATATATCAGTTACAGTATTATACTATCATACTATGTTTTCTAAGCAACATCATTAGAACGGTTGGATATTGCTAATTGATTGATTAGGTAAATTCACTAGGTGTTAGATATCAATAACTTGGAGTACTCTATTAAATATTGTTTCTAGTACTCAACTTATCTAAGCCTTTTCCCTACATGGGGTCGACTACATGAATCTGCTTCCTTCACTCTGCTCTATTCAGAACTAAGTTGACATTCAAATTATAGATAATTATATTTTTTCTAATTATTTTTATCCATATTAGTTTAGATTTACCTTTACCTCTATCTTTACCATGGATTATTAAAAAATTAGTCTTTCTAACTGGAGTATCTAAATATCTTTGTTGTATATGTCTAAACTACCGTAATCGATTTTCTTTCATTTTATTTTTAGTTAGGGCTACTTCTATCATTTCTCTTATATGTTTATTTTTAACTCTATCTTTTAAAGTTTTACCATATATCCATCTTAACATGCGCATTTCTGTTACACTTAATTTATTCAAATGCTATTTTAGTATTACCTAACACTGTTCCATATAGCATAGCTTATCTAATAGTGGTTTTATAATTTTTTTTAATTTTAATATGATACATCGATTATACAATACTTCCAAAGTACTTCTCCACTTAACCCATCCTGCTTTAACTCTATGATTCACATCTTCACCTATTTCACCTTCTTGCTAGATAACTGATCCCAAATACCTAAAATTTTTACTTCTTGATATCTTTTAGCTTGCAATCTTCATTGTTTCTTTATTTATATTTTTATTTTCACTAAAATTATATTTCATATATTTAGTTTTAGTTCTACTAATCTTAAAATCTTTATATTTTAAAGTCTCTCTCCAAATCTCTAGCTTAGCATTTACTTCAGATTTAGTTTCATCAATCAACACTATATCGTCTGCAAATAACATACACCATGGGATATCATCTTGAATATATTTGGTTAGTTCATTCATAACTAATACAAGAAGATACATACTTAAGGCACATCCTTAATGTAAACCCAGTAATTGAAAACTCACTAGTTTCTCTTATTATTATTTTAACAATAGTTATTGCTCTTTTAACAATAGTTATTACTCTATAAATTCTATGTAACTTTTAGTAACTCTTTTTTTTTCTAAAATCTATCATATTATTTCTCTAGGTACTCTATCATTTGCTTTCTCTAAATCAATAAAGACTATATGGAGGTCTTTTTTTCTTTTTTCTATACTTCTTCATCAATCTTCTTAATAAATAAATTACTTTCATGATCGATCTTTTAGGCATAAATTCAAATTGATTATTTGACATCAAAATTTTAGCTTTTATTCAATTTTTTATTACTCTCTCTCATAATTTCATTATATGACTTATCAGCTTAATCCCTCTATAATTTGTATAGTTTTGAATATCTTATTTATTTTTGTATATGGATATTAATATTTTTTTTTCAATTATCCAGTAGTCTTTTAGTTGCTACAATCATGTTAAATAAATTGGTTAACCACATGACTTCAATTTCTTCTAAGCCTTTCTAAACCTCAATAGAGATCGTATTTAGCCCTAATGCCTTTGCATTTTTTATTTTACTTAAAGCCTTTTTAACCTCAAGCATGCTAAATCTATAAAAAAAATATTTTCATTTGTTATTCCTAATTTATCACATTCTTCTACCCTTAGATTTACTAAATTATTTTTATTTAATAATTTTTTAAAATAACTTTTTCATCATTCTTTTATCTCTTCTTTTACTAAGAGTCGTTCATTTTTATTCTTAATATATTTAATAAAGTCAATATCTTTTATTTTCATTTATCTTAGTTTTGCTAGTTTATATATAGTTTTTTCTTCTTCTTTTATATATAGTTTATTATATAAATCATCATAGGCTTTAAGTTTGGCATTACTTACTGCTTTTTAGCTAGTATCTTTGTTAATTCTTTGTAATCCTTTTTGTCATATATGAGGTTTAATATTGTAATATGGTAGTCAAAATTTCTTCAACCTTTGAAAGCTCTAGATTTCTTGCATGTCAAATATCAGTTTTAATATATATTTTCGCACAATGTTTTCTAAGCTATAATTATTAGAACTAATAGATATTGACAGCTAGCCGATTTGGTAAATTAGCTAATTGTTGGATGTCATTGGCTTGAAGTACTCTATTCAATATTGTCCCTAGTATTCTTGCTAATTTTTTGTTATCTTTTTTGCCATATATAAGATTCAATATTGTAATATGTTAGTCAAAAATTTCTTCAACCTTTGAAATCTCTTGATTTACATGTTGTACATCAGTATTAATATATACTATTGCACTATGTTTTCTAAGCTACAATTATTAGATAGATGTTCTCATCTAGTTGATTTGGTAAATCAACTAACTGTTGAATGTCGTTGGCTTGAAGTATTTTATTAAGTATCATGAATTTTTTGGTATCATTTTTGTCATATATGAGCTTTTAGTAATAATATATACTATCACACTATGTTTTCTAAGCTATAATTATTAGACCTAATAAATGTTGCTAGCTAGTTGATTTGGTAAATTAACTAATTGTTTGATGTCATTGCATTGAAGTACTTTATTAAATCTTATGATTTTTTTGGTATCTTTTTTTGCTGTATACAAGCTTTAATATTATAATATGCCGATTAAAATTTCTTTAACCTTTAAGAGCACTTCATATCTTGTCTGCTATAAATCAACTATAATATTGTACTATCATACTATGTTTTTTAAGCAATAAAGATACTGCTAGTGATTGATTTGGTAAATTCACTGGCTGTTAGATATCATTGACTTAGAGTACTTTATTAAATCTCATGAATTTTTTGATATCTTTTTTGTTGTATATGAGCTTCAATATGGTAATACCGTCGGTCAAAATCTCTTCAACCTTTAAAAGCTCTTGATATGCCATTTGTCGCATAAGTTGCAATATTATACTATCATACGATATTTTCTAGGCATTATTATTAGATCTGATAGATGTTGCCAACTAGTTGGTTAGGTAAATTCACTAGGTGTTATATATCAATAACTTGGAGTACTCTATTAAATATTATTTCAAGTATTCTTGCTAATTCTTTATTATCTTTTTTGTTGTTTATAAGATTCATATTTGTAATATGGTAGTCAAAATTTCTTCAACCTTTGAAAGCTCTTTATTTCTTGCATGTCTTATATTAGTTGTAATATATATTATAGCTCTATGTTTTCTAAGGTATAATTATTAGAACTAGTAGACGTTGCTAGTTGGCTGATTTGGTAAATTAACTAATTGTTGTATATCGTTGGCTTGAAGTACTCAATTAAATCTTATGAATTTATTGGTATCTTTTTTGTCATATAGGAGCTTTAATATTATAATAAGTTGGTCAAAAATTTTTAACCTTTAAAAGCACTTGATATCTTGTTTGTCATAAATCGACTATAATATTATACTATCATATTATTTTTCTAAGCAATAAAAATGTTACCATCTGGTTGATTTGGTAAATTCACTGACTATTAGGTATCATTGACTTAGAATACTTTATTAAATCTCATGAATTCTTTGATGTCTTTTTTGTGAGCTTTAATAAGATAATATGTTGGTCAAAATTTCTTCAACCTTTAAAAGCTCCTGATATTGCACTATCATATTATGTTTTGTAAGCAATAATTATTAAAACTAATAGGTGTTGCTTGCTAGTTGATTTGGTGAATTCACTGATTGTTAGATATCGTTGAATTAAAGTACTTTATTAAATCTCATTAATTTTTTGATATCTATTTTGTCATATATGAGCTTGAATATTAAGCCTAGCTTGTAGCTCGAAATTTTTTTTGATTTAAACCTAGATTAGGACATAGCTCAATCTGGTCTCACTTATTTCCAGCCTCGACTCTTAGGTAGTGTTTGATAGAAAAAATATTATCCATGAATAAGTGTACGGAATAGAGTTTATCTCCTGGCTATCTAGGGATATCACTTGGCTATCCTATTGATCATATCAAATATAAAAAGGTAAATTCATAGGATAACTT
Organism: Calamus simplicifolius; assembly: GCA_900491605.1. Lineage (NCBI taxonomy): Eukaryota > Viridiplantae > Streptophyta > Magnoliopsida > Arecales > Arecaceae > Calamus > Calamus simplicifolius. The sequence continues at coordinate 1,407,348 of UESW01004043.1, forward strand.
TTTTTTTTTACTTTTATTTGGAGGGATAACGAGCTATTTCTGCATTTTTTTAGGGAATAAATTGAGGGGATAACCTATAGTTAACCCTGGATAACCCATGGATTATCCCTCTGGTTAACTTTATTCCCAGCTATCCTTTATAGTTATGGCTTTTGAGAATAAAAGGGGATATCTAGGTTAAATCTTATTTCTAGCTAGCATATGAGGGAATACCTTGGCATCTTTTTTTCTTTTCAATTTCTTTTCAATTTTTTATATGAGCTACCATATTTGTAATATGTCAGTCCAACTGCAATATTATACTATCGTAATCAAAATTTGTTCAGCCTTTAAAAATTCTGATATCTTGTTTATTACATCTGGTCGCAATATTTTATGCCTGCAGTCAAAATTTCTTCAGGCTCTTTTTTCTTTTTTTTTCCCCCTAATTAATGCTGCCTATATGATACCGTTGTCGCATCATCACTTACTATCCTTGTTGAGCAGTGATCACTGTACGTATTCCGACAAACATTAAGCAGCACAAGATGGACGGTGAGATGGAATACGCTGAGCTGAGAGCACAGCTAGAGTTTTGCAAGAAGTTGGTCAAGCGCTCCAACGTCTACAGGAATCTTGTCATTGACTTGGAGAAAAATACTGCTATGAAGAATTGCATCACCGACCTGATGGGACCCTACAGCAACATACTAATGGTGGTGTACAAGCTTGGAAGCATCCAATACAGCTGGGCGTCGAAATTTCGTCTCGCATTTGCTCTCTCTCTGAGACAAAGGTTCAGCCAGTGGATCGAAGGCATCGAGATCATTGAACCAACCTTAAATGTAACAGAAAATAGGGTTATCAAAAATTCGGCATGTCATATAAGTTTGAGGAATGATCAGGGCAGTAGAAGGGTGGACAGGCCCATACTGTTTTTCATGCCAAACCCGGACAGCGTAATGTATGAAAATCTATTGGCCGCAAACTGGTGTCCGTCTCGGTTGAATCAGATCATGACCATAGGAGTCAGCCTTAAATACATGTTGGAAAGACTTGGCTACCAGAGCTCTGAGGACGAGGACGAGGACGAGGACGAGAACGAGGACGAGGACGGACTGGCCGCGGACGAAGTGAAGCGCAGAACGACGCATTTGAAGGCAATTGAGAGTCATGTGCGGGAGTTCCCGATCTGTAGGGAAATGGATGGCCTGTATCATGATGCACTACTGATGGATCATATTGAAGAGGATTTCTTGATGGACAATGGGAACAATGAGTCTGAAGATCCTAATAACGAGGAAGACGAAGAGGATAGCGATGAATATAGTGATACTGAGATGGAGAGTGATGAGCCTGATGATGAGCTAGAACACTTTGGATTTGCTGAAGACCCCCCATGCTCGGATTTTGCGACGCACTTCTTCAGATTGAATCCCAACATCAACATGGAAGCCTCGTACCCAGGTAAGCTTAATTAATTTAGTGGCATGTTTATCTTTTCTATGTTCCTTTCATCGTACATATATGGGCTTTTAGTGATTCACGTACAATTCTTTCAGGTGTCTCATCGATAGAACTGATGCGGCATTCTATCAACATCAGGAGTCCAGATGACACGAAGTAAGAAGCTGGCTCAGTGACAAATTCTAATTAACTTCAACTCTTTTAAACATATATATAGTGGGCCTTTTGCTTAGGCAACTCAAATAGAAACACAATTTTTATATCAGAATAATTTGATCCTTGATAAACTAATATCACCATATTTGGTATGCCATATGCTAGCAATTAAGATCATTTCGTATGCATTGGAAATCCTGATCACCAACAATAAAAAATCAAAATTTTTCATAATTAGTTAATCTCTCCTTATCTTAAAAAATAACTATCTAAAATATTTTTATAAGCAACACAATAATGTATCATTATTTCATATTATTTACTATTGTAATATTTAAAATTAATTATAATACTAATTTTTTATAATAATATAATATAATTATAGTGTAATAATATTTATACTATAGTAAAATATTATATTATTATAACATATAATCTTATAATATTAAATTATTATATTTAAATATGTAAATAATATTAAGTACTTATGGATAGGAGTATTTTGATTCTCGAATCCTAAGTTAATGTCACTATGTGAGGGCGATCTTAGATACCCAACCTTGTGGAAGGATATAGGATTATTAAGTTAAATAATGATTTTAGAGATAGTAGTAATTTGAGATCATCGCTACGTAGGATTACTGTAGTACAGCCAATTTAATATAATGATCCGATTATCTTTATTTGAATAATTAGTGATTCTAGATAAATCACCCCATATTAAACACCCCTAGAAGGCTTTGCCGTTAATTTTTTATTTCTATTGTCATCAATTAAACACTAAGTTTTTCTTTCCTCTTTGTTCCAACATTGTGCTCTGGACTCTTGATACTGATTGCATTATATATTACTCCAGCTGGTATTTTGATCCTGATGTTACATCCATGGATGGATTGAATTTGGAAGAAGCTGTAAGGGTGAAGGAAGAAATCAGGATGACTATGGCGGAACTCAAAGAATCTGAGGCATACATTGAATTTCGTGCTACCTTGATGGATGACGTAGGAGTCAAGAGTAATATCATTCGTGTCTTAGGATCTCATGACAACATTAACATGGTGATATATGGAATAGGTAGCATAGAGTGGGGAGATGAATCCCAATATCAGCTTGCACTTGCTCTTCTGCTAAGAGAGGATTCATGGCTTCCTATTGGAGACATTGAGATCTATGATCCGGTAATGTCTCCAACTGAGATGAAGGCCTGCTCGGCCTTAGGATGCAAAGTCCTTCTTGTGAATGAGGATTGCAGGCGAAGAGCCCTGGAGCCAACTCTGTTCTACGTGCCAGGATTGTACCTAAACCTCATTGCCAATTTGATTGAGGCCAATCTCCATCCATCCCGGCTGAATCAGATGATATTGATGGATCTTTCCGGCAAGACTAAAATGACTGAAATAGACGAGATGATCAGAAGAGGAGAGAACGGTGGTCTGTTACTTCCCCGGGCAACGGATGAAGAAGAAAGGTCGAGGTTTCTATGGGTGGCTCAAAAGTACATGGGCGAAGAGATAGAGATCCTTGGCACAAGGGGGATGCCCTCACACTTCCTGAATTTATATTTGAACTTCTTTGAGGTGGAACCTGACGTGGATCTTAAGGCCTTGGTGCCCCGTGAGCCATCATTCTCTTTTCGCTTTTAATCTTCTACGTAAATCTGCTATTCATGATTGACCATCAATACTTATTCTGTGTGCTCTATTGCACTGCAGGTGTGTCATTGAGAAAAAAGGTGTATTTGGATTATTATCACGACGATTCCAGTAGTGACGCCTGCCTCTTAGAGTAAGTTGATTATTTTCTTTCCTTTGTACGCTTCAAGCAGAACTTCCAATCTCATGTGTTGCACAAGTTTGAAAGCACAAAAACACCTGCCTTTTTATGGAATCTTGTGCAAATTAATGTCCGGCATTTTGAACGACTGTTGACCTACCGATCCATCGTACTAATTCTCCTTAATTCCTCATCTTTCATCGCACAATGTTTAGTTGTCTTCTCACTCAGATATCCTCATGTTCAACTTAACTCAACTCAACTCATCTAAGCCTTTTTCCAACTACATAGGACTGGCTACATAAATCTGCTTTTTTCACTCTCCTCTATTTAGGATTGAATTGATATTCAAATTATAAATAATTATATTTTTTTAATTATTTTTATTCATATTAGTTTAGATCTATCTGTATCTCTATCCTTATCATGAATTATTAAAAGATTACTCTTTCTAACTGAAGTATTTAAAGGTCTTCGTTGTATGTGTTCAAATTAGCATAATCGATTTTCTCTCATTTTATCTTCAATTGGGACTACTCCTATCATTTCTTTTATATATTTATTTTTAATTAATTCTATCTTTTAAAGTTTTACTACATATTCATCTTAACATGTGCATTTTTATTACACTTAATTTATTCATATATTGTTTCAATATTGCACAACACTCTATTTAAGCCTGAAAATGGGTCGGATAAACTTCGATCGTATTCATATCTGTATTCAAATTATATCAAATTCGGATATTTATTTTGCAGTTTAATCAAATTCGGATACGAATTCGGATATCTAATCCAAAAGGTAATCGGATACGGATACGGATACAGATATAGATTTTTTTTATTTTGCAGTTTAATCGGATTCGGATACGAATTCGGATATCTAATTCAAAAGGTAATCGGATTCGGATACGAATACGGATACATTTTTTTTTCCAGCCTAGTACAGGGTAATAGTATGAAAATGGGTGCAAGAACAGTATAAGAATATTCAGAAATAATAATATAGGATATGATATAACATGTTAATGAGTTTTAGCTCAACTAATATATGAACTTAAATTTGGTAAACCTAAAAACCAAGGTTTGCAAAATTAGTACCTAAAATTATCGGTGGTTTAATATATTTAATATATTATAAGTGATGTAGTAAAGTACCTACCAAATATGGAGATAGGCTCTCTATATCTTTTTCATTTCTAGGCATAGTGTCGTTCAAAATTGGATAATATAGATCGATACCAGGTGGTATAGGATAGCATTTTTGTATCAAACACTACCTTAATATCCGATTCATATCCGTATCCATATATAACAAATATGGATATGGTTGATATCCGATTCGTTTCTGTATCCGTATATAACAAATATGGATATGCTTGATATCCGATTCGTATCCGTATATAACAAATATGGATATGCTTGATATCCGATTTGTATCCATATCCGTTTAGAATAAATATGAACATAAATTTTAATATCCGTTTAGTATTCGTATCCGTGTTCATATCCGTTAAAAAATATGGATACAAATATGGATATACTACTATCCGATCCGTATTCGATCCGTTTTCAGCCCTAACTCTATTTCATATAGCATAACTAACATAATAGCAATTTTATAGAATTTTTTTTTTAATTTTAATAAGATGCGTTGATCATACAATACTCCCGAAGCACTCCTCCACTTAACTCATCCTGTTTTAACTCTATGATTCACATCTTCACCTATTTCATTTTCTTGCTAGATAATTGATCCCAAATACCTAAAATTTTCACTCCTTGGTATCTCTTGGTTTGCAATTTTTACTGCTTCTTCATTTATATTTCTACTTTCACTAAAATTACATTTATGTATTCAATTTTATTAATCTTAAAACCTTTAAATTTTAAAGTTTCTCTCCAAATCTCTAGCTTAGCATTTATTCCAGATTTAGTTACATCAATCAATACTATATCGTCTGCATATAACATATATCGGATATCATCTTGAATATGCTTGGTTAATTCATCCATAATAGATATAAAAAGTTATTTTTATATTTTATGTTGTTATCTTTTTATTGCATATAGAAAATATAAATATGCATAAATCATGCATTAAAAATGTTTAAAAATTAAATGAAATTGATGCGATGGTCGCATATTTGTGATTGATCAATAGGACTAAATGTTATGGTCCGGTCCATGGAGGATGGGATATCAATTTGCTGCAAAATATTTTGCTTCAAAAACAAAAAAAAAAAAAAAAAAAAACCCGGAATTGCTCATCAATTAAATTTGTCTGAAGTGTTTTCTGACCCATAGTTTTGCACATAAATTTGATATGATTCAGAATCTCTTTACTACTTTTCGTGTATCTGTGATACTGACACAAATGGTGCATGCTCGGCCAGACGTGCAACCCTTCTTCGCGCTTGTGCTAACGGAGACTATCCAATAAATTGTCGGTACGCTTGGCATCCACCACATAGCGGTTGGATCAAGCTCAACTTTAATGGCGTTACTGATGGCACGGATGGGCGAGCTGGGTTTGGCGGTACATTTCACGACGAGCATGGCACGCTGATACTGATGTATGCTGGACCCCTCGAGCATGCTGACACGAGGATGGCCAATGTAGAGGCGTTGAGGCAAGGCTTGAGATGTCTCAGGTACTTGCCTACCCTTCCCGACTTGATGATAGAAGGACAAGCTCTCGGCATTATAAGATGGGCCAAACGCATCTTCGCCCCACCAGCTAGCTTTGCCGAAGCATTTGAAGAGATTAATGCCATTCTATCCCATGTGGACCATATGATTGGACAAGTATACAAGGAAGCGAATCGAATGGCACAAAATATAGCCAGAAAGGGAGCCAGGCAATCCCACCTGCGAGTTTGGGCACTTCCTGGCAGTTCATCTGGTGATTAACCTTAATTTTTCGTTAGTATTGCTTTTGGTGAGATGATCATAAATGTGATAATTTGTGAACACCAGAGGTTGATGTTACTATATATATATATATATATAACTAAAATAGCAGTACTTTTACAAATTACTAAGTGTATCTGAAGGTGGACTCCTCTTTTTTATTAGGTCGATGACTTGTTTTGTTCCAAAAAGTCCTTGTTTCATGGATTGATTACAAAACAATCAAAACTTATGAAGTACTTTGTATCGTTATTAGTTATGGTGGCGTTGGTTGTTGCTATGACCTTTTATGCTCAACTCTCCCTCTTAGGTTGTCTGATAGAAAAATTATTATTTATGATAAGTGTACGGGATAGAGTTTATCATTTGGCTATTCCTAAGGATATTCCTTGGCATCCCATTGATCATATCAAATGCAAAAAGGTAAATCCATATGATAACTTTTTTTTTACTCTTATTTGGAGGGATAACCAACTATTCCTGTATTTTCTAGGAATAAATTGAGGAGATAACTCATGGTTAACTATGGATTATCCCTTTGGTTAACTTTATTTCCAGCTATCTCTTATAGTTATGACTTTTAGGAACAAGAAGAGATATCCAAAGGATATCTCTTATTTCTTATTTCCTATTCCAAAGACTATCTTAGTCTTCATGTCCCTAGTATTGCAGTGAATCGGTAAGGTTTGTTTACCGGTCTTTTTTACCCATGATATTGTTTTTATTGGAATCTAGCAGTTGATGAATAGCTGTAAAAATTTTTTTGCTAAAAAAATATTATAAATTTTTATTCTTTATTACTAATGATCAGATTGATGTTTGCCTCGAATCCCTTGATTCCAAATTTGAATTCCGCACAATCCTTTTTTTTTAAATTTATTTTATATTTTAATCTGCTGGAACCCTCCTTTCCTCTCACCGTACGTGCTGACAATCTCTTGGAAATCCAAGGGAGAAGGCTCCTGTTCTCTTCTTCACGTGAAGCCTCCTCTTCCGATTCCAACAAAACCACGTACGCATCACCTGGAAGGGAATTCGCTCCTCCCACGCGTCACCTGCGTCCAACCTCCCGGTTCCACGAACTTCCCAGGCTGCGACCCATGCACGTTCGCTTCCGCTACGACGCGCCGCGCCCGTCCCGATTGCCGCACAAATCTTCACGCGAGTCCTCCCTGCGTTCACAAAGCTCTTTAACCGGATCTTCACGTTAACGGAGATGTGGAATGAGTGGGTTCACGGAACGAGCAGCTGGTTGCGAGGAGGATGGGGAGGAAAAGACGATAAAGATATTTAAAAAAAAATTATTTCTTATTTTATTTGATCTTAAAAATTAGAATTTAAATACATGCTAAATGGGTTTAGTCTAGACTTAACAAAAACTTCATGGACTAATATAATGAGATTAAACTAATCTTCAAGCCCGTATATACCCATGACTTGATTTAATATCAACCCTTTGACCCATACTTAGTTCAATACAAGTTAGCCCAACCAGAGCTTTGATAGCACCATATCAGGCCCAACAATCTTTATCTTGGTACTTTTAAGGCCTTACCACATCCGCCGTGTCCATTTGCTGGGTTCTTCTTGGTGTGTACATTCATCAACTCTACTTTCATCAACTTTTTATAGTCGATGCCTTCCTTCTAAGAGTATCCTTTGGCCACTAGTCCTACCTTATTCCTGATACCCCTTGATCTAAAGACCCATTCTTGCACTTATAAACCCATTTGCAACCAATGGGTTTCTTTTCTTGTGGCAATTGGACCAACTGCCACGAACCTTCCTTTGGAGAGATTGCATCTCCTCTACCTGGACCTACCTATCTCTGTCTTGATTGTCTTATCTCTTCATAGACTCATGATAGGTGTAAGGGTCTTCATTTGTTGTCACTAGGGCACATCACACCGAATCCTCGAAGCCATATCGAACTAGTGATCAAACATTCCTCCTAGGCCTGTGTAGTGCGATCCCAGTATCAGTCCCCTACCCAGCTGCATCATGCTGAATATCCTGGCTTTTGACCCCTCTATCAGACCTCTCTACCTTAATCTCAAATTCTCCTAGTCCACTAGCAACTGGCATGATTGTGTAGGTCATCTGACTAGTGTTACCTTGTTGCAGCTCCTGCTATGCATTTATACTATCTCTCCTCTGGAGGATCAAGCTTTTATCGGAGGTCAAATCCCTACTGATTACAACCTTCTTCTCTAAGGGGTCCCATAGCCGATATCCTTTAATTCCACACGAGTAGCCTAGAAACACTATCTTCTTTGATCGGCGTCCAACTTACTCCACTCTCCAGCACCAATATCCACATATGCCGTGCATCCAAACACCCTTTGATGGTTTAAGCTTGTCTTCCATCTAACCTGGTGTGTAGTGACCGATTGATCAAGTAGCTAGCTACATCTACTGCGTCAACCCAAAATATTTTTGGAAGCCCTGCCTGTAGCCTAAAGCATCTTGCTTTTTTCAACATTATTCTATTTATCCTCTCAGCCACTCTATTCTGTTGAGAAGTTTCCATCACCGAGAAGTGCCTTTTGATGCTCGACTCCTCATAAAATATTTGGAACTCCCTACTGGTATATTGTCTGCTATTATCTGACCTCAGACACTTCACATTCCTACCCTGCTCCTTCTCTACCTCAGCCTTTTAAATTATGAACTTGGTGATGACCTCTTATTTCTTCTTTATGAAGTAGACCCACTACTTCCTTAAGAAATCATCTATCAAGGTCAAGAAGTATTTAGCCCCATTCCTTGTAGAAAGTGGAGCTGGTCCCCAGATATCTATGTGTATTAACTTCAGGGGGTTCTGCACTTCTAGCTGTGCTAACTGATAACTATACTCTCCTTTACTTTCTCATCTGACATGGCTCACAGATCTTCATATCTCATCACTCATGTCTGGAAGTAGCCCTTTCTTACTCAGTTCTTTCATCCTTTGTCTTCCATGTGGCCTAGGTGGTAATGTCACATCTTATACACATCCCAAGGATCTTGTTCCATATCTGCTGCCTCAAATTTTTCGGTCAC